>VUQI01062856.1:0-17393 GCA_015106735.1 Paratilapia polleni | reverse complement strand
TTTGAAAGTAAAAGTGACTTATAAATAGATTTTTCTATATCGGTTAAGAAATTTCTGGCTTTTCTGTACTGAGGTCCTTCGAAATTATACATTTTCACTTGTACCAATACCGCTGTTTTACCAAAGAAAGTTAAAAACGGACTTTTGCACCTAACGTCTCATGTACATCAAAGGTAGCAACAAAGCATTGGGTTGTTGAATTACCATTAGCAGGTTTCTGTAAATAGTAGCTTTTCATTCACAAACTATATTAAAGAACATGGATTGAATTATTTAATTACATCAAATAGTTTACATAAAATGCATATGGTGAGTTTGTGACTGAGAGGCACACCAATACTGATGAGATACATCCTTGCATCACTTCAACAGACAATTTTTTTTGTCTGTTGAAGTGATGTAAACAAACAACTACCACTCCACCACAACAACAACAACAACAAAAGCATGTTTAACAAATATTTGTTGAGGTCCTAGGGTTTTTGCTATTTGGCGGTTTTGACTTTTTTGTGTTTGGGCTTTTGTTTAGATATTTTTGCTATCCCAACAGTTTGATGTTTTATTTCTTATTTGGTAGGTTTTTGAATCCCTGTCTTCTTTATTTTTCTAATAGTGAGTCTGATTCCTTGTGACTTTGTTGAGTCTTTGATTTCTGTCTTTACTTCTGTTTTGTGATCCTGTGTTTTGGTTTGTGATTTCATTGTTATCTTATTATGTTGAGTTCTAGTCATATTGGATTATTTGATTTCTGGTTCCTGTCTAGTTGTCATGGAGTTGTGGATGATAGTAGTCTAGTAGTAGTTGTGACTTCTTGGTCTTTATTTAGCTTCGGTTTCTATTTTGAGCCCTCTGTGTTCTCGTTCTCGTTTTTGTTGGATTTCTGTTTATTGGACATTTTGGACTTTGTTGCATTTGGACAAGAACGAAAAAAAAAATAGTCTAAAGCCTAAAGGCTAGTTTTTGTTATGAAGTCAGCCTGCAGTGACCTGCATTTGGGTCCTCCTCCAAACACTCCAGCACATGACAGTGTTAAAGCGTTTGCTTTTGTGACTTCAGATTTTTGACAAATGGTAACATGTACTGTAGTAAAACAGAAAAAGCACATTAAAAGGAAACATTTCTCAGTTTGAAAAAGTATTCATTTATTACTTATTGCTCGTCAATAGTGAAATCATGTGGCACTAAGGCAGCAGAACAGATAAGAAAGCCATTATTCATTTAGGGTTCATTTGTAACATTGATAGAAGGACGATAGGGCTGTTAGATCAGAAAATGTTCACACTTTACTTCACTGCACTGTTGACCTATATGGTCACATCTCAAACAATAATGATCTGCCTTGAGAACTAACAGAAATCCACAGCCATTGCCATAATCAGTATGACAGGCGTGTCAGTCAAGGTCGCACTTGCCCCGGTCAGCTCCTCTTTTAATTCCTTTTAATTGAACAATGATTTGTGAAATTGCTGCTAAGACACACATTAAAAGGACATGACATTAGCTATTGAGAGCATAACTTCAAGTGAGAAGAACTTTATTGAATTTACATTTCTAAAGACATACTCTGGTTTTCCCTTTATTTTTGAACCAGTATTTTGTGTCTTTAGATGAACTGCATGTTAAGAATTAAAACCACTGGCTTTGAAATTTAATTATGTTTTTTTTTTTTTCCTTTTAAAGGAAAGTTCTCCTGTGACATCTCCACATGGATCTGAAAAAATGAGATAAAAGCTATGTCAGATCAGAGTTGCTCAACATGTGGGTTAGACGGGGTCAGGACAGGTGTGGTGATGCTGAGCTTCAAATTATTTTGAGGAAGGCTCCAAAAAACACTTGCACAACTATAAAGTATCAGTCAGAGTGTTTAGATGCTGTTTAGTTATTTGAACGTTAGGGATAGTATCAGGGGAATGGCGGTTCGGGGTGTTGCTCCTGGTTTTAAGAAGGGGAGCTGGATTAGTACCCTTTCCAGTGATTATTTTGATTACTATTAAGCCTGCTGAAGAGGTTATCAAAGAACTGACTAATATTATAGTTTTGGTCAAAACAATGAAAAATAGGTGACACCAAGGTGAAATGTCTGTTTAATTCAAATGGCAACCTCCAGAACTGAAAAATGCCAGTTTCTCTAACGGCTACTTGAGAAAGGCTCTGAAATTGAAGTTAATCCCTTTAGACTTTCATGTTAAAGTGCCCAACTTTACTGCATGAAAACATATTTACAGCTTGGTACAAAAAATGCTTATGGTCTCTAGAGGAAATATACCCCTATATAAAAACAGCGCAGGGTGAATTTTTTAATATCTCACCCTTTCAAACTTTTAAGGCTTAAAGTCAGGGCTGTGGATGCTTTGACTGACAGGTGGGTGCCAACCCAGGCAGTAGTAGCCTGTCTGCTGCACTTCACCTTCCCTAATTCAAGTCACTGAACTGGACCTCTTGATTGTGTTTCTGGTGTATGTGGTGTATCTGGTGTTTGTAGTATGTTTAATGAAATTATCTGAAAAATAATATATACTTACAGCCCATCCAAGATGTTTGAATTCCAGTTCGAGTGCCATGAAATTCCAGCATTTAATTTGTTTTTTATCTGGCACTAAGTAACAGGTATTTGAGTATGTGCAATGCAAGCATATAGTTACCTTGAATGGCTACAGTCATGCTTCAAGTTATTGCTGCTAAAGGTGGTTCTACAAGCTATGTAGAATCATAGGGTGTACTTAGATTTTCACACACTGCTTCTGAATTTTGTCTTAGTTTTTCTTGAATAAATAATGACACGGTGTAATATGCCATGTGTTGTTGTTCATCTGAGGTTGTATTTAAATAGTTTTAGAGCCTGCTAAAGACCAGATGCTAAGGACCTAAGAGATGTGCTTTCTTTTTCAGGCTTGTATAGGAACCTAATCACATTTGCTAGTGTTAGCTAATGACTTCCTCTTCTCAAATATGGCCAATTCTGGCTCCAGAACCCCCAAAAGTGGCTTTGCAAACCAGTGGGTGACATCATAGTAAATGCATACATCTTTATATACAGTCTATGCTTTATTGAACGAAAAGTTCAAAATATAAACTTAAAAATATAAAAATGAAGACAAAAACAAATCCTGAAGCTGGTTCTGATCAACTAATTGATTAAGATAGACTTAGCAGAGTAATTACATTGCTCAAAAATAGTATGCTGCCATATACCATACATACAGATTATATCCGAATACAATAAAAGACAGAGTAATCACTGTAGCAATACCTTTTGATGTGATATTTCCTGTGTATATGAAGAGAAATGGATTCATTCATTCATTTTATTCCAGTTATCCAATTCAGGGTAACAGAGGACTGGAGCCTGTCCCAGCCGTCATGGGGCGAGAGGCGGGATACACCCTTGACAGGTTGCCAGTCTGTAGCAGGGCTAACACAGAGAGACAGACAACCATTCACACTCACACTCATACCTAACATGCATGTCTTTGGACTGGTTGGAGGAAACCAGCGTACCCGGAGAGAAGCTACACAGGCACAGGGAGAACATGCAAACTCCAAACAGAAAGGACCCAGCCGACCAGGGGATTTGAACCCAGGAGGTTGTGAGGCAACAGTGCTAACCACCGCGCAACCATGCAGCCCCAAAGAGGCAACAAGAGATGGATTTGCATGTAATTTTAGGACTACATTTTATACTGTATTATTAGTGTTTTTACAAGAATAATGTTATGTGATAAAAGTTGTTAAAACATTTTAATATAACTGTAACCCTCATCCAACCAACATATTTAACATACATGGACTACGGACTGGGGTCCCAGAGGACCCTGAGAATAATTTACTGTGAGAAGCAATCATAATACCACAATAGTAATAAGAGCAAAGCTTATTTCTTCTCAAAACATTATTAGTTATGTAATTAATGCCATCTAAAGAAAAAAATTGATTAGTATTATTACCATTATTATTTTTACAGAGTTACAATTAATTTTAATATTTCGTAAAATGAAACTCTATACTTTAATATAACTTAGAGCTTTTATCCCAAGTACAATCCACATTACTATTAAAAAGCTTGTTTACCATCCTTTGATTCTGGTATCACTTCATTTTCAGTAATTTCAAGTAAACATTACTTGTGTTGTATTTATATGATGAACCCAATCGGGATCATTTTGACCTCAATATAAAGAAATTGAAATAAACACACAACCAGCCAGCCCAGAGATCTAATCTCTCCAGCATGTCCTGAGTGTGCCCTATGGCTTCCTCCTGGTAGGACATGCCCAAAACACCTCACCAAGAGCCGTCCAGGAGGCATCCTGGTCAGATGCCTGGACCGCCTCTACTCTAAGTCCCTCCCAAATGACAGAGCTCCTCATTCTATCTCTAAGGGAGAGCCCGGACATGCTTCAGAGGAAGCTCATTTCTGTCGCTTGTATCCACAATCTCATTCTTTTGGTCACTACCCAGAGCTCGTGATCATAGGTGAGGGTAGGAACCTCAAATCAACAACAACAGCTCTCTCTTCTCCACAACAGACCTGTACAGTGTCCACATTACTGCAGATGCTGCACCAATCTGTCTGTCAGTCTCCCAGTCCACTCGCCCCTCACTCATGAACAAGATCCCAAGTTAAGCTCCTCCATTTGGGGCACCAACTCCTCCCTAATCTGGAGTAGGCACCAGCCGAGAACCATGGCCTCAGACTTGGAGGTGCTAATTCTCATTTCATCCGCTTCACACTCAGCTACAAACTGCACCAGTGCAACCTGGAGGTCAGCTCCTGATTAAGTCAACAGAACCTCATCATTTGCAAAAAGCATGTGGTTCAACAAATATCAGCAAACACATAAACTGTTTCTGTGTATTTTGTCACACAATGTGTCTGCTAGCTAGAAGTACAGCTGCTGTATTTCCCAGGGAGAGAAAAGAATGAGAGATAACTTCACTCGGAGATGGAGAATGATGGAAAAGAGACAGGACAGGAGAGGAAGAAGAGAGATTATTTTTAAAGGTAAGGGCTGCTCAGTGATATTTGATGAATTCGAAATTTAAAGCTTACATCTAATGTCCTAATTCATTTAAGAGTTTTTTGAGCAGATATTGGATCTGTTACTGAATTACTGTTACTGTTACTGAATTTTCTATGTATATTGTGGAACATCCTGCAAAATAAATTGAAGTATACTAACTTTTTGTTATTCAAAAGTTACATGAAAATACTAGGCATTTTAGTGCTAAAGTGGTTAGTTTGCAGTACTGTGGTGAATTCACAGGAATGCTCTATGCTGGACTGGTACAGAACAGCTGTGAGGTTCATGGTTAATGTTAGGTTGCATCATTGGTTATCAGAGTTAAGATATCAATTTGAATTTAAGCTGATGATGCTGATTAGATTCATTCACTGAATTCCACCTTCATGCTAGCTTTATACTGTCTAAGGGTGGGAAATCCGCCACGATAGCTCGTGTAACATCTGCTTATACCTTGTTGAATTCAGTTGTGTAAATGCACAAAGAGCAGCAGCACAGGTTAGTTGATCACAGCCTGTACACAAAACCTACTGGAGCTCACAATAGAAATAGAGCCTTTTTTCTTTTTTTTTTAAATTCACTTTGTTTTTCTCTGCTTGTGTTCTACATAACACATGTTCAGGCTGTGTGAATTCATTAGAATTAGAATTTAGGTTGAAATAAAGTTTGTATTCCCTTGTATTAATATTATTTTATTATTATATTAATACAACATGAGGTTTGGTTAGCTTTGCCCAAAAATAGCTGGTAGAAATGCCCCCAAAGAGCTACTTTTTACTTTTAAACTTTAGTACATTTCAGAGTCTGTACTTTTTCACTTTTACTTGAGCAACAAAGTTTAATCACTACTTCAGCTTTTACCAGAGCATTTTTTAAACACAAGTATCTGTATTTCTACTTAAGGGAAGAATGTCTGTACTTTTGCCACCTCTGCCATTCTCAAACTTCACACTGCAGCGACCCTTTTCAAATCTAAAAATCGTCTGTGGCCCAGTCATAACTGTGATCATCACACAAACCTGAGATTTGTTTTCTTCTTTGTGTTTTCACTGATTCATTTTGATCTGACATGTGCTGGTTGAGGTTGGTTCTCCAGTAACAACTATACTTCCTGCACCTGATCAGATATAAAAGTTCAGGATTAAAATTGGTCAGAAAATAAAGAATAATATGTAATTTTTTTAATCCTAGGCTTATTTTATTTTTTTTAAAATTAGTTCTGTTTCATATTTAAATGTAAGCATTTAATGGCAATTTAATTTATAAAATTAAAAGGTTAGGGTGAGGAGCTCAGAAATGCGGATGGAGCTCGAAGCCGCGGTTCTTTTGTGTTTGAAGCCAGCTGAGGTGGTTCAGGCCTCTGAAGAGGTTTCCTCTTGACCGCCTCCCCTTTGAGGTTATCTGGGCAAGGCCAGTTGGGAGGATACACAGAGGTAGACCCAGAACCTGTTGCAGATTACACAGTCATGTATAAAAGAAAGTTTTCACAGGACTCTGCAGTCCTGTGAAAACTTTCTTTTGTGAAAGTTTTTTGTGAAATGATATTTCATTTCACAAACTTTCTTTTGTGAAATGAAATATACCCTGTAATTCAGTAGCTTCTAGAACCCCTTTTTGCCACATTTCTGTGGTTGGATTATCATAAATTAATTTTTACTTCGGGTCAGCTGGGATAAGTGATAGCTTGAGGGAATTTTACTTCAGTCACAGAAATCCTAAACAAGAAGGAGGAAAGGAGTTACACTCTCCAGGAGCAAAATATAAGAAACTAAGGTTTCTTTAATTTTATTGACTGTGGAGCAGATTTACTAAGAGGGGCAAATTAGCGCGATGCCGCAATCACAGGGCGATCTACCAGGGAGCGCTAGTTTACATAAAAAGATGCAGCCAGTTAATTTCAATTATGACCAGCATTCTGCCAAGAGCAGCGCAAATTATCGGCTCAAAAACCAGCAGACCCGATGACGGAGTGAGTAATGTAGCCCTACTAACCAAAATAATACAGTGTAAGTGCAGGTCTTACATATGTGTATCTCTCTGAAAACAGCGATGCAGTTCAGATAAATGAGAGGCAGCTGAAGGAGAATCAACATGTTTTTGATAACTCTTCTGATAGAAATTGCTGGGCACTGTATGGTCCTGTGGGTTGAGACTCAGGTGGAGCGCAAGATTTATCCAGAGGATTGCATTATTGCAAACTGTTCCACCATAAAAAACTGAAATCTGTGTTTAACAGCTGACTTGTATGATGTGTGGAAGAAAACAAAACATTATTTACGATCAGATCCTGACACTTACTGTCCCATATGCGTAAATTCCTTGATTTTCTTTTTTGTTTGTTTGTTTGTTTTTCCAGCAGTCATATAATGTAACATTAGATATGAATCTAACACACTAATGCAGTTTCATTAATAGTTGTATTTTGACAGACATTTCAGTTTGGTTCGTAACAGATCCAATACCAGAGAGAAGCAAAACAAAAGTCACTGTCAGTGTGCACTGCTGAGAAAAGACAGTTCCCTTCTTTCCTCAGTAATACTGGTATCAAAGTACCAGTATTACTGAGGAGCAAGCTGGAGCACAGGAGGCAAAGAATGAAACTGAAAGCGTAAACAAGGGATTGCTGAAAGTCCAGAAGGCATTTGAAGAGGGGAAGATGGAAAGACAGAAATGGCAGACACTGAACTGACAGAACTGACAGAGAAAGAGTGTAAAAAAAAATCACTCAAACAGCTTAAAAGGCAAGTAAAAGAAGCAAAGAAGATGCCAAAAAAACAATCTAAAAGAGGTGAAGAAGGAGCTGGAGCTGGTTCCAAAAGAAAAAATGTCCCAGCAACACAAACGTTGAGGAGACTGATATAGTATATAGCAATAGTTTCCTCTTCCTCCCGCCTCGCTCCACTTTTTCTTCATCTTCTCCACCCTCACCCCTCCACCTTTAATCTACTTCCCTTTTCTCCCTCAACCTCATCCTCCCTTCTCCATCCTCCCTCCAACCACCCCCTTCTCTCCCTCATTCCTCCACTCCTCCTTCCTCACTTTCATCCTCCCTTACCCCCCTCTCCTCCACCTTGCCTCCATTAGCCCTCTACCTTTTACTTCATCTCCTCAGACCTCATCACACTTCTCTCCACCCTACCTCTATTCCCCCTCTATCTCTCCCCTCCTTTCTTTACCTTTGAAAAACATTATAATTTTCTTCATCATAAATCATTAAAAATAAATTAATCAGTATTTCTGCATGTGTATGCCTCTGTGATGCTGCACATTGTGGTTGCTGGTTGCTGTGTAAACACTGGTGGTTATGATTTAAAAGGACTAAAGCTCTGAAGTTATACCCAAAAAACCTTTAAATAAAACATCAGTTCACATTTATATAGGATTTTATTCATGAATATTAATAGGACATATAGAGAAACCATAACACAAAGGACAGTATTTAAATAAGTCTTCTGTTGGTTTGTCTTACACCGAGTGTGTGTATTATTCCAGTGAAGTTAGCTTGCCACCTTACTCTCTCAAACCGACCCTTATCCCATTTCGAGTGCGGTTAAGCAAGACAGTGCTAACATAACTGTATTAAAATTCACTCTAAGTACACGAACAGGAACAATTTATTTTCCCTCTTTCCAAATAATAGTCACAGTCTTGTGCACAGACAGTTCAGTTTTGATTCATATGAGTGCCAAGTCAGTGAAAGTTTTTCAGCCCTAAAGCCACTGAGCCGCTCTGTTTGCTGCAAAACCAATTTGTCCTAAAACTGTGGAGCTTCTGTTTTTAGTTGATGTTGAGCCACAGGAGGCCTTTCACACTCAATAAGGATGTTTAATAAAAATGCCACGCTATAAAGCACAAGACATTGTCACTACAAAAAAGTGGGATTTAGAATATGGATAAATAAGCAGGTTCATCAAACAATATGATGGACTGGCTAAGAAAGTGATGGACAAGGTGCTTTCCTTAAATTTATTCAGGTTAAAATGTGTTTGCCAGTAAACAGTAACTTTGCCCAAGCTCTTTCATTCGTAAATGAAAGTAAAGGCGTGTGATCATCTGTGTAGGGAGTCTTCCTTGCAGGAGCTGATGGAATCTTATCTTCAGTAGCTTCCTGACTGTTGCTGCTCGGATAACAGGACTCCTGGCAGTGCCCTTAGATAACTACTGCCACGGAGCATGTGCTCTGCCAAATAACATAAAGCTGAATCAAAGCTGCTCACAACACTCCCACCACCGGCTGCATGTCTGAACACATTAGTGACAGCTGAGGGAAGTAGATGTAAAGGAGATAAGGGCAAGCAGATGAAGACAGAGGAAGGAGACAAAGTGTGAAAACAATAAGGGGTCTATTTTTGGTGGGGAACTGGGTCAGTAAAGTGGTATTTTTATCAGTTATTTTCCTGTGCATGAGCTACTGCAATGACTATTAAAAAATCGAATAATAATAATAATGAATACTTCATCCTTTTTGTTTTAATTACAAAAGATAGTTAGTCTAAAAACCAGAATAGGTCCTATAGAAGTTGACTTGTGTACATAAAATTGTGGAATGTAAACTTGTCTTTGTATCCTAGATGGACACTACAGTCCTTGCAATGCTGTTTAGTTAAGACTGTCGAGATCTTAGATTAGATATAAATATTAGATATATAACAAATGTACACACAAGAAACTCATTTAATATAGCTTTGAATTCACCACACCAAAGACTTGAATAGTTTAGTAAATGTTATGGCTCAGTCACACTAGAGTAAAAATAGGACCTCCTTGTGACTAGGAAAAATCGGTGGTTGCCCGGTGATTGTATGGAACTATTTTGTTTTCGGTGATTGCAAATAGTTGCAGCGACCAAGTGGTCACTCAGAGGTTGAGCATGCAGCACCCTTAACCTCTGGACGACCACTTTCGATCACAAGGCGATTGCATAGATCGCCTGGTGGGAGGCAACCTATCTTCAACTCAGACTGACTGCAATCTCTCTCAGACAGGTTTCCAAATACTGTCTAATTTAACACAGACAGATTTCCAACATATTACTGTCTGAGTCAGTTGTATTCTGGTTATATTCAAAAGCAAGGTTGCCGAGCGCCTATGTAATTTTGCACGTAAATTGCTGTCCTGCAGCAACTACGTCACTGTTTGTGGAGGAATTTCTGAATTTCTGTGAGGTTTTGGCTGGACTCTTGAATGTAAGTAGTTAATGTGAATTTCTGTGTACGTATATGGCAATTTGATTTGCAGTGTTTGCCGATTTACCACCGTTAATCACAAACACACACAATCACAAGCTAATCACAGACTGATACAGACTAACTCTGTCTTATTACCATATTATCACCATCCTGACGCACCAAAGTTGCTTTGAAGATGGCAACTGACTGTGAGTGGTCACAAACCTGGTCCCTGTCTTTGAGGCAACCATTTCAAAGTCAGTGAGATCACAAGTTCATTGCACACAGCTGCAATAATTTTGTTTGTGCTGTGGTCTCGAACCACTGTTCTCCCAAGTGTGACTGTAGCTATAGTGTGATTTATGTTTATGTTTGGTCTGTCAAATGATATCTATTATAAGTCTAGCTTTTAGCATCTATAAATTGTTTTTGATTCAGACTTTGTAGAAATGTTTTTCCTGTCATCGTTGCTGATGCGCTCATGATTGTGCATGCCTGAAACCACTGCTTTTTGTCATTCTATATTGGAAATAGCTTTGAGTTTCTCACACTTCTCAAATCTTTCAGGTCATGGTTGAGCTCAAATCCGATCAGGAATATCAGAGTGGACAGCACAAACATCTGCAAAAACAAACAGATCAGGACGTTGCTGTTTGCTGTGCTGTCTGATTGTCTGCTTATTGCTAATGAGTGCAATAAAGGGTTAATTTAATCTTTTAATTACAAGCAATATATAAAGTCTTTTATGTGGGAAATGCTCTAAAATCCCTACTGAAGTGGGAAACTTCCCCTGTTAGGAAATAGCAAAAGTAGTGCAGTGAGTAAAATGTTACTCTGTTGATGTCAAACACCTCCATAGTGTCTCCAGCATATAAGATGGTATGGGTTTATGTACAACTTGTAAATCCACATACAGACGTGGACAAATTTGTTGGTACCCTTCCACATTAAACACAAAAACAAAAACAAAACAGAACTATCTCTGAAATAACTTGAAACTGACAAAAGTTTAATGGCATCCTTTATTGTTTATTCCATATTTAACACAAATCAGACTTTTGATCGTTGATTCAGTTGAATATTTTATATAATTTAACAAATGAAAATGGCATGGACAAAAAAAGATGGTACCTTTAATATAACATTTTGTGGCACCACATTTTGCAGCAATCATTGCCAACAAGTGATCTCTGTACTTCAGAATGAGATGTCTGCATTTACCAACAGGTAGTTTGGCCCATTCTTCCTGAGTAAAGTGTTCAAGCTGTCTCAGGTTTGAAGGGTGGCGTCTCCACACTGCAATTTTCAGTTGTTTCCATAGATCTTCAATAGGATTAAGATCTGAGCTCACGGAGGGCCATTTAAGAATAGTCCAGTGCCATTCTTGAGTGCTTTTAGTGGTATGTTTTGGGTCATTATCCTATCCATAGGAGGACCTATGACCTATGTCTTGAGACTTTATTGTGCCCTGCAAAGATTCAAGGTTCCCTGTGCCAGATGCAGCGAAGCAGCCCCAAAACAAAACCGAGCCTCCTCCCACACAGTAGGTATGGTGTTCTTTTCTTTTAAAGCTTCATTTTTCCTTCTATAAACATAGAGCTGATGTGACTGGCCAAAAGACTCCAGTTTTGTCTCTTCAGTCCAAAGGACAATCTCCCAGAAACTTTGGGGCTTGTCAACCTGCCTTTTGGCAAATTCCAGTCAGGCTTTTTTGTGTTTTTGTGTCAATAGTGGAGCCCTCCTGGGTCTTCTTCCAAGGAGCCCATTATTGTTCAAAATGCAACGGATGGTGCGATCAGAAAGTGACGTACCTTGACCTTGGAGTTCAGCTTGAATGGTTTTGGATGGTTTCCTTGACTCTTTTTCTACCATCCGCACTGTCCTTCTGATCAACCTGGCGTTGCATTTCCTCTTGCGTCCACGTCCTGGGAGGTTGGCTACAGTCCCATGAACCTTATACGTTTTAATAACACTGGCAACTGTGATCACAGGAACATGAAGCTGCTTGGAGATGGTCAGACAGCTCTCTGCTTTGCTTTCTCTGGTCCATGTTCAGTGCGGTGCACACAATGATACCAAACTACACAGTAGCATGTTTTTTCCCTTTAAATAGGCTCAATGGCTGATGACACCTGTGATACTAATTAAGACACTTAGCTTGAAACATGACCATAATGCAAGGATTAATAGTCTCTTTAGGCATGTTGTGGAACTGTGAAATAAATTGAGGTGCACACAAACAAGTTGTCTTTATGAGTTTTATTTACCTATGAAAAGGGGTCAAACAATAGTACAGAAAGCATGACAACAGTCTGCATGTTTTTTAACCAAGAGGGATTGTAAGCTTGAAATATTTATAGAGACAAGTTATCTATCTGCCATGGTCACAGAATACAGTCAGAACACTGTGTAATAAAAGATAACTCATACATCAACATGTGGTATATCTGCAAGACTATATGGAGACACAATAGGACAATATGGAGCCTTTCATTCAATAAGGTCAGCTCGACACAGAGAAGCAGCACAATCTTAGAATTTTCCATTACAGAGGTACCAACAAATCTGTCCATACTATTTTAGCATATCTTTGCAAAATAAACAACAAATCATTTCTTTTCACAATTTTATTGGTTTACTCTATCACACACTAAAGGCATGCAGGTATACAGCCAGACAGTTGCTTTAAATTAAATCACTTTTCAGGAGAAATGAAGCATTGTTTCAATGAGCTGTAAGGGTACAAACAAATTTGTCCACGTTTGTATGTCTGAGGGGGAAAAAAGGACCATTAACTATATTAAGGAACTAACTTGAATCAGTCTAAATCAGCAGTATGACCACCTGTTCTGTTTGTCTGACACTGACCTGCAGCCCCAGGTCCACTGTCTTGGCCAATCATCTCTGCACAGGCAGAACTCCAGGGCTGCATTGTCATTTCATTGTTAACAAACCTGACAGTGATTGGCAGGCTTGTCCAATTACAGCTGCAGCTGGCTGACACTGGTGCAGGTCAACAAGTTTTCATTTTTGGACAACAGTTGTCAAATAATCCAAATGATTCATGAGCTGATCAATAAGCTTTCTAGTGAAAGCTGTTACTGTCCAGGATGACACGAGTCTGAATGTGGTCAATTAATGATGCATCAGGGGAGATTGACATAATTTCTTGTGGAATGGACAAAAGCCCTGTGGTTTTGTTTTGCTATGCAGACAAAACCACAGGGAATTCCTCCCTGTGGTTAACACTAAGATATTGGGAACAGAAGTGTGCGTAACTGTTTTGCAAACTTAATGTAATTTTTGGAGACAGGCCTAAAAAAATTCTGACATTTAGTCTGAGTACAGCAGAAGAGGGACAATAATAAGCAAGCTTGCTCCTAACAACCAACAATGACATCCCCTGTGACTGGTTTGCAGCTGAGCCAGGTGTGTCATATGCAGGTGCCTTTAAATAGCAAATTTGCCAAGAAATCTGTCTGCAATTGCAGTACTGTGTAAACCTCTTGAGCCACCCCTCATTTCTTTCTATTTTGCTACCAAGGAGCCAGACCTTCTTGCAATTTTTTTTTAAAGGTGGTCTTGAATAATACAGTGAATTTGTTAAGCACTGTATTTCCCATTTTCCCAACAAAATATGAAGAAATAAGGGGTGGCTCAAGACTTTTGCACAGTACTGTAAGTCTAAAGCTAAACTAAAGTCGAATAAAATACTTGGCGTCAGTCTTAGCATCAGTCTTATTTTCACTCTGGATTTTTGTCACCTACTAACAGAAGTGGAAAAACAAACATTGATATTCTAATATTAACATTTCAGTTTTTCCATGTAATTAAATATTTACAAGTATAACTTGACAGTAAATTGTTTTGATGACATTCAAAACTCTTTGTTTCATGTTAATGACTGATATGAGCAAAATCAGTGTTGTATTTATTTCCCATTAGCTGCAGCCTTGTCACCCAAACAATTAGTTAGATGCTGTGAAACCACTGGTGCATCCTGCCTGTGTGTAGTGAGTCTGGGTACAGCTGAGTGTGTGTCTGCTCATGCACATGTGCTTATGGGATATTCCTTAATGAGGATGGTATTTTGTCCTTAACAGGTCAGCAAAACCATGAACAGAATACAGAACTGCCTCGACTTCAAGCTTAATGAAATAGAAATAAACAAACCGGTCTGATGTGCTCAACATTAGCGGGATTTGGAAGCTTTTCAGTGCATAGGAAATAAATGCAAAAAAATGCAAAAAATAGAAAACAATCATTAATTAATATCTCACTAAACTGGCACCAGTATGGATTTTTGGCTGCACAGTTTCACTCTGAGTGATCAGTGAATATGTCCTCCATGCCAAAAACACTGCAAAAGCCATTCATTAGTAACTTGGAAATCCATTTGCAACAAGTAATTAGTTGTATTTCTTCTCAGTAAATATCAATCACTCAAAATCTGTTGTGATCCTAATCCTAAAAGAGGGCAGTATTAATCTTGTAATATCTTCACCAGCAAATGTAAGCAGCAAATCACTTTAGCTGTCTAACCACCACAACTAAAATACCCCAAATGAAAAAAGTTCAACAGCATGACCAATTCAGTATTTTCAAATTACAGTGAAGTGATGATAATAAAAGCAGCACTATGGATAAAGAAGCACTTAGAGGTGTTGAACACTTATGTTAGAGTACAGTCTTAATTTGTAAATTTGTGTAAATCAGTACTCTGAAGAAAAGCTTTATTGCCTTTTTTTTTTTATTTTGTTGTTGTTGTTGTTGTTAAAAGCCCTGCAGCTGCATTTTGCACCAGACAGGAGACCAAACTCTGACTGAGGTCAAAGCAGAGTGTATGAGTAGCAGACAAAATGAGATGGAGTATTGATACTGCTATCAGAGACTGTAAAGGACAAACAAGATTTAATTCTGAGATATTCGTCAGCTGCAGAAGAGAGAACTGAGCCCTCCTGGCCTGATCAGTGAAACAGGTGTTTTGTGCCTTAGCCAGGTCTTTAATAAATGGCTTAACAAAGTCTGACAGCCTTCAAAGATTATCCTGTGTTGTCATGCTAGAATTTGGATCACACAAAACAAAATCAGCTCTCTGTGTCTGTTGTTTGTTTAGAATTATGCAGGAGAATTAGTCGTATTAGTGCACCACCCAGAACTTATTTATTTGGGGGATTTAGAAGCTACTGTCAGTGAGGAATAACATCAGAGCACTAGCAACAGTTGCAAATGTAAAACACCTCTGGTACATTTAACTTATACCTACAAATGTAGCATTTTATCTTCAGTTTATACAGTTAGGTCCATACGTTTTTGGTCACTGACACACTTTTTGTAGTTTTGCCTGTGTTCACCACCATAGTGATTTTTACATCAAACAATGAAGATGTGATTGAAGTGAAGACTTTCAACTTTAGTCCAAGGGATTTAACAAAAGTATTGCCTTAAATGTCAGAATTACAGCTATTTTTTTACACAGTCCCTCATTTTCAGAGGATCCAAAGTAACTGGACAAATTTTAAAAATATGGATTATTTTTAATACTTGGATGAAAATCCTTTGCAATCAATGACTGCCTGAAGTGTAGAACCCATGGATGCCACCAAATGCTGTGTTTCCTCCCTTGAGATGCTCTGCCAGATCTTTACTTCACCCACCTTCAGTTGTTGCTTGTTTGTGGGTCTCTCTGCTTTTAGTTTTGTATTTAATAACCAAAAAGCATGCTCTGTTGGGTTGAGATCAGGTGACTGTCTTGGCTATTGAAGAATATCCCATTTTCTTTGCCTTGAGAAACTCTTGTGTTGCTTTTGCAGTATGATTTGGGTCATTATCAATTTGCACTGTGAAGCACTGTCTGATCAGTTTTGCAGCATTTGGCTGAATCTGAGCAGAGTATAGCCCTGTACAATTCACAATTCATCCTGCAACTTCTATCAGCAGTCACATCACCAATAAACACTAGTGGCCGTGTTCCACTGCCTCCACCATGTTTGACAGTTGATGTGGTATGTTTCTGTAATGCTGTAAGCTGTTTGTTTCCTTCTTAATACTTTCCTCTTCCCATCATTCCGATACAAGTTAATCTTGGTTTCATCTGTCCAAAGAATTTTTTTCAGAAATGTGCAGGTTCTTTTAGATGTTTTCTGGCAAAGTCTAATCGGCCTTCTTGTTCTTGAGTGTAACCAGTGGTTTGCACCTTGTTGTAAACTCTCTGTATTTCCATTCGTTAAGGCGTCTCTTGATTGTAGACCTTGAGAATGATATGCCAACCTCCTCAAGAGTGTTCTTGACTAGATGTTTTGAAGGGGTTTTACTTAACCACGGAAATCATTTTGTCATTATCCATTTTAGTTGTCTTCTATGGTCTTTCAGGCTTTTTGGTGTTGCTGAGCTGGTCAGTGCATTCCTTCTTTTTAAAACTGTTCCAGATTGTTGATTTGGCCACTCCTAAAGTGTTTTGCTCTCTCTCTGACAGGTTTACTTTGGTTTTTCAGCCTCATGATGGCCATCTCTCTTTGGACCTCATATTGAGAGTTCCAGTGAATAGCAGCTAAATGCAGGTTCAACACTTGGAATCAACTCCAGATCTTTTATCTGCTTAACTTGTCATGAAATAATGAGAGAAAAATGCTTGTCAGTCAAATCTCTAATTTTTGAGCCTTTGACTCTCCTTTTGTGGCACTCTCACTTGGTGTTGGCTCTCTGTGGTATCGTATCACTTCCTGTTCCTGTTGCATAGCACAGTGGTGCTTGCTGTGTAGCTTGATTAATTAACTACTAACTTTTACATAGTGACTTATTTTCACTGTGTAACCCACATGTGCCTTATTAATAGCACACTTTCTGCTGAATCACCTGCAAATTTATATTCATATCATTCACTCATTGAGTCTTTAGGGATTTGCTAGCTTAGCGTAGCTTTTAGCTTAGCTTGTAGCCGAATCACTGTCAGCAGGGCTTCTCCTGTCTCACCTCTTTCCTGCTAAGTGTGTCAAATATTTAGCTATTCCTCCTTTATTAATAGTGATACATAGTGATACATTTCTGAAAAAATAGTGTAATAAATGTAGCCAGTTTGTAGCTTTGGAGGCCTGGCTCAATTAATTGGAGACTCGGCTCCGCACCATTGAAAATCCTGTAGCTAGCCAGGCCCCTGTAGCCGGTGCGGGCGAAGGTAGCTTAGCTCCAACTAACCGGTACACCA
>VUQI01062855.1:0-14643 GCA_015106735.1 Paratilapia polleni | reverse complement strand
ATTTATATAGCGCCAAATCCCAACAACAGTCGCCTCAAGGCACTTTATATTTTAGGGTAAAGACCCTACAATATTAGAGAGAAAACCCCAACAGTCAGACGACCCCCTATGAGCAAGCACTTGGCAACAGTGGGAAGGAAAAACTCCCTTTTAACAGGAAGAAACCTCCGGCAGAACCAGGCTCAGGGAGGGGCAGCCATCTGCTGCGACCGGTTGGGGGTGAGGAGAAACAGAAGAGAGCAGAGGGAGACAGGACAAGTTCATAAAAAGAAAAAATGAATGCAGCTGGGAGCTTGTTCTTCGGTCCACCCTTTCCTGGGACATGTGAAGGCACAGGCTCCCTGCATCACTGATCACTGTGGGAGAGAAAAACAAAAAATGGCCTTTTTGACAGCCGAAAAATGACCAAATTCAGCACAGGCAGACCAAATTTTTTTTGACCATATGACTTCCCTGGGAAATTATCACTAAGTGATATTTATTCATAACCATTACACTAAATAAGGATTGCATGCAAATTCCAGGACCACTCTAACTTACCTTATGCCTTACATACAGTGGGTAGAGGCAGGGCAGTAGTAGTGGCCTGAAGCTGCCCCAAGGACCCATGCAACTCAGACAGCAGTAACCCAGTGAAAATCATATAACCACAATCACATAGGTGAAAATCACCCAACGTTAGTGTTCTGGGGTTAATGATTTCCACACCTAAATAGTTTCACTACAGCTCAGGAAAAACATACACATCCATGCACAAGCCTCCTCTGGCTGGCTGACTGGGGGCCAACCTGAGTGAAGTCAGCAGTTATTGTAATGTAACTCAACCCTACTGCTCAACCCACAAATGAATTTTCCTTACAAATGTGGCACCATTTAAAGGGAAATAAACAGGTTTTCCAACAGTATGAGATTTATTGCCAAGAAGCATTGTTACAACAAAGAAATAATCAACCAATCACAAATTTCTTTACTTTTCGTGCTAAGTTTACATGAAACTCTAAATATGCAAGTTTAACATAAAACACTATAAAACAACTCAAAGCCTCTGAGTCTTCCTGCACAAGTGTAATCTGTGACACCAGCATAGACTAAGGTGTGCACCAGCCTCACTCCACCGGCCTGATCCCAACTCACAAAACATCTGTTCCCCCCATATTTGGTTGTATATGTACAAAACTGCTAATTAAGGCACCTCCCCTTTTTTTCCATCAGTACCACCTCCCACAGCTGTGATCAATGATACCAAAGGTTTTCAGGATAAGTTCACATATTATAAAACACAGCTTCTCTATCTTAAAGAACACGTGAACAGTAGTACCTGAGTATTATCAGTATCCAAAGTAAAGTAGTCATTATGGAGAATGGTTTCTTAATCTCTCTTGTCCATCAATACATCAGTTTTCTACCATTTCCGTGTGTCCACCATACGGTTTGGTGATTTCTGCCACAACAGGGACCAACCAATTTACTGCTGCAGATCCATACAGCATCCTCAGTGAATACAGGTGTGATTTCAAATTTTGGGCTGCCCTGTGGTGTGTGTTGGCCACAAAATGTTTGAACAGCAGTGCACTAACAGATCATGTTTTCTGAGGAGACCCCCAGGTTGAGGAGGCACTCCGTGGTCTCCAACTGGGAGGAAACCCCAGGGCAGACTCTGGACACACAGGAAAGATATTGTCTCTTGGCTGGCTTGTGAATGCGTCTGTGGTTGAAGCAGAAACTGGAAGGATGGTGGGGGTGTTGGAGTTTTGGCAAAGAACAAGTACTGTGGAAGACCTGATCCTGAGCTCTGAGAAATTATTTGTTTATTCCCTGGTTTCTTTCATCTTGTTATCATTCAAAGATTTTCATGTATTAGCAGCTGTAACCATGAAGAGGAGTAAATCACATCTTTCACAGCAACATGGAGCTACAGCCACTGTTTAAACCTTGTTGATGTTTGTTCATCTGAAGATTTTGCCTGTCTCTTTTCTAACCTTCACACAGTTGACCAATCACAGCAAATAATCAGCACAGACTCCACCCTAATCTGACAACAGAGATTCTGAGAGTTTCCATCTAATCCAACCATCTAATGTTCAACAAGGATTCGAACCCACGTGTGCAGAGCACAATGGATTAGCAGTCCATCGCCTTAACCACTCAGCCACCTGCTGTTTGGAAACAGTCCAAATGTCTGCTGTTTGGAGCTGGTTACAGTAGAAGTAGGAATTTGTTCTCAGTTTCTAAGTCAGCTCCACCCATCCCTTGTCAGTTTCTGTGTCAAAATACCAATGTGGTGATGGCAAAAAGCTTGAAGTTAGCTGCAGAGGAAGGTGAATTTGCTGAAATGGTAGAATGTTTGCTTCAACATGTGAGAGGTAGCAGGACTGATGCCTGCGGTCTCTAGTAAAACTTTAACCCTTTCTTTTCTCCACTGTGGTCAGTGGTACAAAAAGGTGTTCAAAGTCTTTGCCTCCTGGTGCAGTTAAACTCCACCCACAGTGTGACCTGGAAATCGCTTTCCCCTTTTGAGTCACCTCATGGTTTGGGAAAATCTCTTTGAAGTCAAGTGAGGTTTTTTGTTTGGCAACTTCCAAAGCCACAGCTTGTTTGGCCTGCCTCCACCTGAGCTAACCAGGCTCCACTGGACTTCTTCAGGTTGATGATCCGTAACAGGTTAACTCAATCTAACTATGAGCACCTTCACTTTAGAGGCAGAGTTTGCAGCACATGACCAATCATAACCGTGAACCTACAGGCAGGAAAGAACCAAGCACTGCTGCTATTAATGAAGCCTGTTTAAAGCTAGGCTCAAGTACCGACTGTGCAAGTCAACAGACTTTTCAGTCCCACGTCTCTATGGTTTAGACATGGGAACATCTGACTTCAATTAGAATCCTGTATTCCTTTAGATTAATGTGTTTTTTTTAGGCATTTTCTCATTTTGTTCAAGACAAGGCAGTTTCAATGAAGAGATGCCAGACAAAGATGGGAATTTAATGCACGCATACACCTTAATCACCCGGTCACCTCATCAGCTGTGCTTAAGTCTCTGCAGGAGAAGTAGGAATTAGCTCACAGGGCACACGGGGACCGGGTGGACAAACTGTAAGCTGCACCCTGCAGGATCTACAGGTAGCTTCTGCTGGGGAATTAGCTCAAATGGTAGAGCACTTATTTTGTTTGCAGGAGGAACCAGGATTGATACCTGCACTCTCCATAAACTTCCAACTCTCATCTTAAAGGACCTTCATCTGATGAATGTACCTTGATCATATAAAGCTTTGAAGTGGTTGTGTAGATAAAGCAATACACAAGTATGTCGTTCAGTATGATTCCCAGAGGGCCGTTAACCCTGCTCTGTGATCAGCTGAGGAGAAAGTATTCAAAATAAGTCGAAGTATTTCCAAGAACGATACACATGCATGAATATGCAAAGGGTGCTGCTGGCTCAAAGCTACAACCACTAATGTCAGGGGCTGCTTTAGTTTACTGTTGTTTCCCAGATTCTGCCCACGATGCTGTTATCCACACGGAAATTAACCCACTTTCTGCTGTATGTTGTGGACTGGGTCGGTGAAAAAGGTTTCACCAGCCATGTTACACGTACAAGCTGTTGTCTCTCTAGTGGTACAATATGGAAGATGAAAGTGTGACAGTGTACATTATGTACATTTAGACAAGATTTGTGTTTGTGTGTAGGAGGATCGAGGGACTCGAGCTCTTGTCCAATCTGCAGCGCCTCCGCTTGTCCCACAACAGGATCGAGCACATCCGCGTGTGGCTGGGGGGGAAGCTGTGCTCACTGCACACGCTCCATCTGCAGCACAGCCTCATCACATCTGTGAGTACCGACCGAGTGCTCCTACCCGCCTGCACATCTGTCTCTGTGATGATCGCAATGTTTGTCTTTCTCAGTTCTTCAAAGGATGAGCACGTTGACTTTAAGCTGTTCTCAAGAAATAAAAGACCTCAGCAGGTGTTTCAGATCATTCTCCTCCTCCAGTGAAGAAGAAGTTGTGTTTTCACGCCATTATTAACACTTTAAGCAGAAAATTCAGAGCTTTGGCTTCATCACTCACTGACCAGTAAAGCTCTTCTGAGAAAGACCAGTCAGATTTTGCCTGGTCAGATGAAGAGGTTTATACTAAAAGAGTTGTTCTTGTGTCTCTTAGTCTTCCTCTTCTGGGTGTAGTTCAGTGAAATGTGGTCCTGCTGCCACCTTCTGGTTGTCTCTGATATGGCAGTGTTTCCACAAAGCTCAGTTTATCTCTAACAAGCTTCATCACCAGTCAAGTGTTTTCAGATGTTCACTGTTAGCTTTGTGGTTTCAAGCTCGTTTTTAGTGTAACTCTGTATTCGTGCAGCTGCACGAGGTCTCCAGACTGCGTTCTCTGAGCAGCCTATCAGAGCTATCCGTGTCAGGAAACCCCGCCTCCTCACTGCCGCAGTTCCGCCTCTTCCTGCTGTACCATCTCAGGACTCTGGACAGGCTGGATGACCAGCCAATCACCGAGCTGGAGAGGGGACACGCCCACCAGCGCTTCAGTGCCGGTACACACAGTAAAACTTTCATAATCTTCAAAACATCACATGACATGAAAAGTCAGGAACAATCCCCTCATTCAGTCTGATGTCACTGATTATTTCTGGGTCCAAATTTCTGTATCCTGCTGGTAAAACTCACGTTACTCTCTCTTCATGCTGGAATTGGGGAATAAAGTCCGGTATTGGCTATTGGCAGTCTCACAGGGGGACGGTCAGAGCGGAGACACTACACTCAGAAAAATAAAGGTGCTGCCTGGAACCAACACCAATTCTTCAGAGATACCCACCACACAGAGCGCAAAGACTGAGCTTTAGCTACTGCAGCAGCTCCCATCAAACATGACTTAACAGGTCTTGCAGATAAGGTTATAAACATAAAAGGGCCTAACAAGTAAATCAACCTATTACTACTCACAGCTGCTTCACAAAGCTTCATTAAATACAGTTTAATACCAGTTACAGAGGTCCATCACATGAGCCAAAGCATAATGAAAAATACAAAGAGAACAAACAGTGTTTTGTACAAAAATATGACTGAAGCTGCACAAAAAGGGAGTGAACAGCCTCCACTGTCAAACCACTGTCAGCACGGCTCCAGGTTAAATCAGCAGCTGTGTAATATCTGAGCAATCACACAAAATCCGTTTGTAACTAACATTACCGTCTGCCACAAACATGCAAGTACTGTTAGTATCCTCTGGAGTGTTTCCTGAAGAAAACTAAATTCAGTTTTTTAGGACCTGCAGGTTTACAGAGTCTGATGTCCATATGCAGCGCCTCAAATCGAACTAATGCCAGCAGTAAGGTGGAGCGTGGGTACACAGCACTGCAGTTATACACGAAGAAAACAGAAAAACAGTAACAGTTCTCAGTCAAGAGTCGAGCCCTTCACGCTGAAATCAGTGCTGAGGCTGTTAAGAAGTCAGATTAGATTTTATTCACATAACGGTGATTAAAAAAAACTGCTTCACATTCAGACTCACAGAGCCGTTAAAAAAACACTGGTTAGGTTTCTCTGAATCGTGTTGTGTGTGTCGTTTGTTTACCATCAGAGGAACGGGGGGTGGACAGCAGCCAATCAGAGCCCAGCAGACTGTGGGGGGAGCAGCAGGCCGCAGTGACTCGACTCCACCAGCAGGAGGAGGTGAACGGAGCGCTGACGGCTCACACACAAACACAGCGACACAAACGCTCACTGCTGGAGGAGCTGGTACACACCCACACACTCATCAGCGCTGTCATACTGATCTCCTGTGAGCAGAGCGGTCTGACCTTTGACCTCTAAGTCTCTGTTCTTTTAGTTTCTGCCTTCTGTCCATCTCTGCAACTACAGTCACAGCTGGTTAAATTCTCTAAATACTAAAGAAAGGTGCCTCCTTCATTACCTCCTTTATCAGAGGAGACACTGGAGACACTTTGAAGGAAAGGAGATAATGCCCTCCCATAATTCATAGCAGTGCTTCATCAAATGAAAACAAACCATTAACATGACTGAAAGTGATTCAGATCACGTAACTGTTCATTAATCCTGTTTTACCCCCTCTCATCCCATAACCTACAGCTGAACTCTCGACATTACTCTGCTGAGAGAAAATCTGATTCTTAACTAAATGTTGCCTTGTGTGTAGGTAAATTTATAAATAAAGTTTGACAGTTATATTCAAATGATTTATCATTTAAGTCCGTTGTTGTTGCCAGTCTTCAGGATTATCATTCATTAACTTTCCTTTGTGCTGTTGGTGGTTTTTGGAGCATTTGTAATGCATCCATCCATCCATTAGCATTTTCTGCAAACACTGTGGTCCGGGTTGTGGGGGCACCAGTCGGACTGCCAGACCTCCCTCTCCCCGGCCTACTGCTCCAGCTCTTCTGGGGCTCCTCGTCCTCTCTAAAGCTGAACCCAGTCACGCTTTGGAGGAAGCTCGTTTCTGCTGCTTATATCCTCAATCTCATTCTTTCTGTCACTGCCCACAGCTCGCGGCCGTAGGTGAGGGTAGGAACGTAGATCGACTGGTAAATTGACAACTTCACTTTCCTGCTCTGCTCTCTCTTCAGCAGAAAAGACTGGCACAGATCCACATCACACCAATCCATCTGTCAGTCTCCTGCTCCACTCTGCCCTCACTCATGACCAAGACCCCAAGATACTTAAACTCCTCCACCTGAGGGAGCAACTCATTCCCAACCTGGAGTGGGCACTCCGCCCTTTTACCCTCTGTGAATCGCCACAGTATTGTGGTCGAGGGGTTTGCGTGCCCATGTGATCCCAGGAGTTGTGTTGTTGGGGGCAATTCAAGTGCAATTCAAAAGACCCACATGAAGATGAGAAGAGCAAGGAGTCAGGAAACCTTCCCTGGACAAGGGATGCCGAGGTCCCACCCTGGAGTCAGGCCTGGGGAAGGGGCTTACTTGAGAGCGCCTTATGGTTGGGTTGAGCCCACGTGGGTTTGTCCTCCTCAACCACGACAGGAGACGTAGGAGTCTGGTGCTTTGTGGATTGGGCAGCTTTGGTGGTCCAGTCCCCAGGTACTTAAACTGGCTTCAGGGATATTTTTAATGCAATTATCTGACCAATAATATGGCTGCTGTGCAGTTAATTGGACTAACAGACCGTCCAAGAAGTCTGAGCTCCAGGTTTGGTGCTCAGTGAAACTCTAGGATTTGATTTCGATGTTACTGAGCACTGATTAGCAGGTATCTGTGTCTGTGTGATGCTCCCATACAGTCTGTGGATGCAGACTGATAACCAGGCTAGCTAGCATTAGCTGATGACTTCACCGTCTTGTCCATATATGGTCACTTCTGGCTCTGAAAAACCTACACGGTGGCGGCCAAAACACTAACACAACAACATGATGTTGACAGACTCATGCCGTGTGCAGATGTTTACTCAGTGATGATGGAAGGAGTGACCCTCAGGATATCTCAACTACCTCCTGACTTCTTCTTTAAAACAACTGTTTGTTTTGATGCCTCAAAATTCTTTCCTGTACCTGTCTACAGGTGTCAACAAAAACATTACTGTAATCCTCCAGATTGACACTTTAATACAAACTCCAGACTTCCTGTAGTTGTTCCAAAATAAAAGCCTTTCGTTCTGTGTGTGATCAGTTGGAGAAGACGACAGCTGAGCTGACGAGAGCTTTTTACCGGCTGTATGAGCTACAGCAGGAGTTAGCTTTCAATGAGACAGACACCAGACTCAGCCCTTTACCCACCTGCAGCATACAGGTAACTATAAACACACACACACACACACACACACACACACAGATGAATCCCGGTCAGGGTTCCTGCACCACTCTAAAAATCAAAATGAATGCTTTTGTTTGGACTTTTTTAAGACCTAACGAGGCAGTGTGTCAGTCCAGGTAACGTCATCCTAAAACAGATAAATGAGCAAAGATTGCTAACACTGCTAACACACACACTGAAGTCTTTACACGTGTCTGTCACATCAGGAAACTGAAAGCATGACTGAGACTCCATACATCTGCAAGGCTCGACACATCAGGAACACCTTCATCACTTCCACTCCCCAAAACAACTCCTCCTCCTCCTCCTCCTCCTCTCTGCAGACCCAGGAGGGCTCAGATGTCATTGACATGGAGTTACCACACCCCCTACAGGAAGCCAGCAGAGCACAGCAGAGTCCAGGTCAGCACAGGCAGAACAAAACAAACAAACAGGCTTTTGGTCCTGTGAAGCCCACCAGAGGAACAAGAAAGGGTTAAAAGCTGCCCTGGAGAATGCAGGCATTGATCCCTCTCCCTCTCACTGCCATTTGAGCTAACTCCCTTGTCATTGTGCTGTTCCTCATGAACATGCATTTGTTTTTGTGGCATGTTTTCCACAGAAAGCTGAACAGGTACTTTGAAGTCAAACATCCCTTCCGAAAGAAACATGGCCTACTTTAAAGGCATGCTGTATTGGGCTGGGGGGGAATCTAAATTGTGAGACGGGCCCATGCAAAGGGTTTAAAGTGTCTCAGGATCTTTTCAACAAGTGAGCTGAATCCATACGTGCTGAGGTGGTTTAGCAGTCCAGCACTGGAACTGCTCGGCCACCTCGACTGTTGTTTATACACTTGTACAATAGAAGTGGGAATTTATTTATAGAACCCTGGACCCTGCAGCACCTACAGGGGACTTAGCTCAAATGGTAGAGCGCTCATGTAGTATGTAAGAGGTAGTGAGATCAGTACCTGTATTCTCCAGATGAACTTCACCCTTTGTTCTCTCCACTCTGTGGGCAGTTGAGCAAAAAATAAAAAGATTCATGGTTTTGTTGCAGCCAAAGAGCTACACCAGGGTGCAACCCTAAATTCTGCATAGGCCAGTGCTGAATGAGTGGTGACCCAGAGGCTGTTTTGGGCACATATGAATACAGCCTCCTGGTGGAGCATTTCCAGAAATGCCCGCTAGGTGTTATCCCTCAGCTGCATTCAAAACTTATGTTATGAATGAGTTTCTTTCTTAGTGTCAGTGGGCTTGGCCTTACAGATAGGGTGAGTAGCTCGGACATCCAGAGGGAAATTTCAGTATCTGTTGCTCGTCCACATCAAAAGAAGCCAGCTCAGGTGGTTCTAATGAAGGTATTTTCTTGGTGCCTCCCCGGCCATGCCAGCTGGAATAAGACCCTCAGGTACACCCAAAAGCTAGCCTGTCCTTTGAGGAGGAACTGGAACACGCTGGTGGGCAGAAGGACGTCTGGAAACATCTAAAGACTGGCAGCTTACTGGCTGTTGCATTAGCAGTTCCACAGCTGTATTTGCTTAGTGTTCGGCTGTGTGTATCAGGCTTTCAGCCCTAATTTGCAGGGTTCTCTTTGCCACAAAACCAACTGAGTGACTGTGACACAGTGAACATCCAGTGAGGATGGGATTCAAACCCACGTGTGCAGAGCATGATGGATTAGCAGTCCTTATGCTTGTTTTATGGTATCTCAGCTCTGTTTGTGTATTTGCCTACAGAAAGCCTATGGAGGGGGGTTTTCAGCCTATGCAAACATGCCCCCCTGCAGTCCTCCAGAAGCCCAACAGCGCGTAGCTCAACAGTGCATAAGTCAAATGCTGATTGGTTGACAAATGGGCTGGAACAAGGAATGGAGTGACAGTGGAGTTTACCAGGAATGAGAGAAACATGAAAAAACATCAAAGACCAAAACAATCTACAGTGGACATTTTTCACTGTTTTCAACACTCGGTTTCACTTTAGCACTTTTGGACACCGCCTCCATCGGGCAACAGACGCTCTCTGCAGGTAGGCAGGTTGTCTGTAGCCCCCTTCGGTCTGCCACTCAGCCACCTCACCTGCTGTTTGTAGAAATCTAGAAGTGGGAATTTAATCAGAGAACAGATGTGGACGTCACAGAAGCAGCACACATTTCAACACGTTCGAGAACACAGTTGGTGTTAAGAAGAAGAAGTAATGTCCTGCAGAGTGCAGGCATCACTCCCACTAACTGCCTCCAAATGAATCACATCCTCCAGAAACACAGCTGAAAAAGATTTGGAGACTTTGGAATTTCATCGCCTCTAAGGCTTGTTTAGTGGCTGTGGCTCAGGAGGTAGAGCGAGTCGTCTACTAATTGGAAGGTCAGTGGTTCGATCCCTGGCTCCCCTAGTCATGCCAAAGTATCCTTGGGCAAGATACTGAACCCCATGTTGCCCCCGATGCATTCATTGGAGTGTGAGTGTGTGTGAATGTTAGTAAGCACTTAAGTGTAGATAAAAGTGCTGTATGAATGTATGTGTGACTGGGTGAATGTGGCCTGTAGTTAAAGTGCTTTGAGTACACAGAAACTGAGTAGAAAAGCGCTATATAAGTACCAGTCCATTTACCATTTACAAGACAGCTGGATTTGGACAGAAAAGCCAAAAAAGAAGTTACTGGTTCTAATGGACAAAAGAGGGTGTCCTGGAGAAAGTAGGCATTGATCCCACTACCGTTAACATGCAACGCAAGCGGTCCACCACTTGACCTAACCCCCCGGTCCAGTGTCACTGCTGATGCTCGTTCTTGCTGAGGTGGGTCTTCCCCTGGAGATGTCCTAGGAATGGACAACTGGGAAGAAACCTTTGGGTCGACCCAGAACTTACTCCAGAGGTGATGGCCCAATTCCACTCTGCCCCCTTCACCCTGTCTAACTGTGTGTGGAGAAGCATTTGTGGCTGCTGAAAAGGTATGGTAGATTCTCTTCACCTTTCTGATGTCAGATGAAGGCACACCTGTACCTGACTGTTTGCAGATGGAGAAAACATCGATGAAGTTTAAATACAGGAAATTAAATTGGTGACCTGGTCAGGTATCATCCTGTGGCTCTGGCTCTACAGTTTTTGAGGCTCTGAATTCAGCCTCAGTGCCAGCTTTTTGGCACCACATCAGTGGAAAAGAGTAAAATTGATCCAGAGAGTTGCACCACATCAGTTTTATGAAATTAAATTACCCAGCAGACCTCTTGGAACTCAAAATCTGGAACCTCGAGTTCTGTTCGAAGTATTTTATGCTCTCAGATGGCAGAGTACTCACTTAGCTTGTCAGAGATAGCGGACTTGATACCCATTTTCTATACTTGGTTGAAACGTTTGAGGAGATATCCTGAGGGTCACTCCTTTCTGAGAGCTACATACTTTCACAGGCTTTTTCCCTGGTTTGTCTTCACACTGATAACAGGAACTCTAATGTGACATAATAGCTGGGAGGCGGTTGAAATAGCCACTAAGACAAGGTGAAGGTACAGTTACCAGAGTGTGTGTTGTGTTCCAGCGGAGCAGATAAAGCTTTTAAACATTAGGACTGTGTGGAGGAGCAGCACAGATTGTAATAACAGCTCTTAACATCCACCTGTGCCCAGGGTTAGAGACAGGTTCTCCAAAGGCTAGAGGTAACAGATGAATGTGAGAGGTATCAGGCTTTCATCCAGCATACAGAGGGTTCTCTTTGCCACGACACAGACTGTAAGGCTCCCAACCAGCAAGGATGGGATTCGAACCCACGCGTGCAGAGCACGCATGCAGAGCACCATGGATCAGCAGCCCATCACCTTAACCTCTCGGCCACCTCGTCTGCTTTTTGTGCACTTTTTCTGTTAGAAGTGGGAAGTTATTCACAAAACAGATGTGGCAGCACACATTTCAACACATTCAAGAACACAGTGCTACACACATGTTGATGTTAAGAAAACCAGTGCAGAAGGAATGTCCTGCAGAATGCTGGCATCACTCCACTAACTGCTCCCAACTAAATCCTCCAGAAACACCACTGAATAAGATGTGGAGACGAGGGCATTTCATCAGCTTTAAGCTTCAGCTACTCTCTGCCATGTTACTGGTTTCCTAAACGTTGGCTGAATTTGGACAGAACATCCTGAAGAGCTTACATACCCTTTCAAAGACAACAGGAAGTGCTGTAGAGAATGCACTCTCTCTGGTTCATCCCTAGTGCTGATTGGCTGTGGAGGCTCATCTGCATGCAGGTAAAGCCAGAGAAGGTGGAGTATGGTTCTCTCCATCTCCCTCTCTCCTCCATCAGCAGTCCTCAGTTGAGTTAATTATTAGTTGAGTTCGGAGTTCAGACCTTTTTCCACTCTTGGTTTCCTTAGTTTAGTTTAGGGGAGGACTGAACCCAGCAGCCCATTGTGTGGCTGGTTTCTGGTCTCCTTCCTGTTTTGTTTGTTTGCTCCATCTCCCTTTTTTTTGTTGGATCTTTCTAAGTAACAATTTTTGTATAATTAAAAGTTTCTTGAACTGCAGCAACAGTTGTGGCATTACAGGGAGAACAAATTGGAATTGGGCTGCAATCTCTGGCGTGAGTTCTAGATCCACCCAAGGGTCCAGTTGTTCATGCCCAGAAAAGCTCCAAGGGGAGGTGTTCAGAAGGTGTCCTGATTAGAACCACTTCACTGTAGCTCCTTACAAATGAGCTTTAGGTGTAGCTTTCTGCACTGACTTTCATCCCACAAAAATCTCCCCAACTTCTGCTGCATTGGGCTGTGTTCTCAAACGCGTCGAAAGGCTGGCACTGCATTGGTGGAAAAGAGGTATGTGGGTGGAACCAGCTGATAACTGAGGCCTTAGATATTTATCCTGAGTCATTAAACAAGCTGAGTACAAAGAAAATAGATTCAAACATTCAGTAATGACAGAGCCAAGCAGACTCTGCATTTGGACACTTGGATACCCAAAGTGCTCCAAGTATGGGTGCTTCACCTTAGTTAGAGTACATTTTGACCAACTGACCACAGAGTGGAGAGAAGAAAGGGTTAAAATTTTTTTCCTGCTGTGGTTGGCCAGCTGTGCAGAGGTTACAGTACAAAAAAACGTCAGCAGGCCACCTGGAGCAGAAACTCCCGAGCTTTGAGTTCCACCTGTGCATGCTAACAGCCTTTAAATCTGCAGGTGCAGTGAGATTTGGACAAATCGATGAGTTAACTCTTACATCTTTGGTTCTACAGCTTTCGAGGCTCTGAACTCAGTCCCAGTGTTTTCCTCTGTGTGTCTGTGTGTAGCTGATGTCGACCTCCTCCATCCCACCAATCAGACTGGGCAGCAGCTGGAACCTGAGCACCTGGTGTCACGCAGACAGGTAACACATATAAGCTATTTTAGTACATGAATCCAGACAGTTTGGGGAGAATTAGGCCAGGATATTTTCCACAGATGTCCTTTCTCACATGTAGCTTACAGCAGGAAATATTCCACTTCGGGTTTGTTCTCACTGTTGGAAAATCTTCAGTGTGATTCAGGTAAGGGAGCTACCTGGATGGAGCGTGCAGAAGGCAGAGCACATGATTGCTAACATGCTTTATTCTCACATGTGTACATTTCACATCTCAGTGAGTCTGGGAGCTGGCAGGTAAAAGCCCACTTCATGTCTGATCAGACTTACGTTCTCACATGACTCTCCATCGGGTAATCAGGTGATGTTTGGAAAAGTTCAGGACTGCAGAGCATATCTGAAAACATCTACACAAACACATCCGTGTGTGTCTAGCAGGAGGCGCTGTGTCATCTCCTCAGTAAACTGTCCGCTCTGGAGGAGCTGAGACATGAAGTTAACGACACAAGAAGACAGATGGACAGACAGACAGCGGAGAGGAGGGAGACGCAGAGACAGACACAACAGCTGCAGACACAGCTGCAGGCTGATGCAACAGCCCCACGACAGGTGAGACCAGCACACCTGCTGACATCACAGCCCCACGACAGGTGAGATCAATGACTGAGCAGAGCCAAAGATGAAGCTGAGGTCGAGCTAAGGCTGAGAAAAGTGCAGAATGTGAGTATAAATGATAAAGACCAATAAGAGAACAGAACCAACAGTAACAATTAAAATGACAGAAACTGAGAAGAATGTCTGCACTTGAAGTGAGTGTGAGAACATTTTAGAATTGATTAAAATGTATTAAACTGTGAGTATTACCAGCTCGAGGTAACCATTATGCAGAAAGTCCCCTTCAGTTTTTCGTCTTTAATGTTCTGTCAGTGTTCTGTTGCTGATTCAGTCCACACGTTCTGCTGTAGAACCCTGCAGGCAGCAGAGGTGGCTGAACTGGAAAGACCGTGGACTGCTGTTCTGTGTGCGTGCGTTCAAATCCTGTCCTTGTAGAAGGCTCATGTTGTCAGAAACTCTCTCTCTGTGCTGTCCTGATATCAGGTCAGTGTTTCCACTCCTGTTGAAATGAAGCACAAAGTAAAAGCTTTGGAAATGTCTCATCATTATACAGCTCCGGAAAAAATTAAGAGACCACTCCAAAATGATCAGTTTCTCTGATTTTGCTATTTATAGGTATATGTTTCAGTAAAATGAACATTTTTGTTTTATTCTATAAACTACTGACAACATAACTCCCAAATTCCAAATACAAGTATTTTCATTTAGAGCATTTATTTGCAGAAAATGAAAAAATGTTCAAAATACCAAAAAAGGTCCAGTGTTTTCAGACCTCAAATAATGCAAAAAAAAAAAACAAGTTCATATTCATTTTTAAACCCAACAGCAATGTGAAAGACTGGTGGAGAGCATGCCAAGACGCATGAAAGCTATGATTGCAAATCAGGGTTATTCCACCAAATACTGATTTCTGAACACTTCCTAAGTTTAAACATTT
>VUQI01062854.1:40035-51653 GCA_015106735.1 Paratilapia polleni | reverse complement strand
ATTTCATGCTCCCAACTTTGTGGGAACAGTTTGGGGATGGCCCCTTCCTGTTCCAACATGACTGCACACCAGTGCACAAAGCAAGGTCCATAAAGACATGGATGAGCGAGTTTGGTGTGGAAGAACTTGACTGGCCTGCACAGAGTCCTGACCTCAACCTGATAGAACACCTTTGGGATGAATTAGCGGAGACTGCGAGCCAGGCCTCCTCGTCCAACATCAGTGTCTGACCTCACAAATGCACTTCTGGAAGAATGGTCAAAAATTCCCATAAACACTCCTAAATCTTGTGGAAAGCCTTCCCAGAAGAGTTGAAGCTGTTATAGCTGCAAAGGGTGGGCCGACATCATATTAAACCCTATGGATTAAGAATGGGATGTCACTCAAGTTCATATGTGTGTGAAGGCAGACAAACGAATACTTTTGGCAATATAGTGTACGTTTGAAGCCAAACGTGTAATCTGGAACAAGCTTCTGCCTCATGATTTTCAGTTATTCCCAGTTGATGATACCAGCAGAGTGAGAACTGTTTTTTTAATGTTGAGGAAATAAAGATACTTATATTATAGATCTTTATATTTATATTTAAATGTACATTAAAATGCATGTCATATATGGAGCACATGCTCTTACCAGTGATAAGATATCCAGGAGGTTATATAGGGGACACAACCATCTATATACTGCTGACATGATTGTACACATTGTCAAAATTGCATGAAGTGTTGTTGGTGTTCATTGTTTCTGTTCATGTCTGATTAATCCACTTGTTGAATCACCTGCATAGTTTACACATCTCGCTTTTAAAAATGCACAGGTATTAGGATTATGTTAAAAGGGCACAGACAATATATCTCTCTCAAGCATGTATTACTTACAAAGTGAAGTGAAAAATATTCTTGTAATACAGAATGATTGCTTCATAATCTTATTTTCTGAATTCACCCTTCTTTTCATTATATTGTGTTTTGTTTGTTTGTTTGTTTGTCTGTTTGTTTGTTTTTTACATTTCCTCTTTATATCTCTGTTTTTTTGAACAAACACAGACTCTGACAGTCTGATGTGCTGCTTTCAGTCAGCAGCCTTCTTGTTGCTCATCACCTGTGGCATCACTCTGTCCTCTGTTAATGTGTGTGTGTGTGTGTGTGTGTGTGTGTGTGAAATGACAAAATAAGATGCTATTCTCAACACTTGTTTCCTGGGGTCTGGCGTATCAGTGAGATAAACAGCAGATATCCTTCAGCAGGTCTGTTACAGGAACTGCTGTTCACAGGCGTTACACTTTTATCATCCACAGCAAAGCTGATAACTGAACTCTGCAGACCCCAAATGAGTGTTAACAATACTTAGCATTTTAAGGAGACTGAGACACCTGCTCCTATTACACACTGTAGAAAACATGACAGTTTTTAAATAGGCAAAGTTATAGGTTCTCTTTTACAGGTTGGATTCAAAGACCGTTTTTACAAAAAAAAAACAATTACAGTGTGAATTGCAAGTATTTTATTCTGTCACTGCTTACATTTTGTAAATATGGTGACAAATAAAACTATACTTATAAAATACGGATGTCGCCACCATAGCAACATAGCCATGCCCTGTTTTATCATCTACTTTATCCTAAATGGGACTATAATTTTAAAAGATTAACCTGTTGTTCATCCACTGCAAAATTTACTGAGTTGGCTTTACTTAAAAAATTATGCAAACTTGTTGTCTCAGAAAAATATAAAATAAAAATATAAATTTAAAAGAGGCAAGTTATACTGACTTGATTGTGCAGTATTTCATGATGTCTCATACACTTTCAATAGTATACCAAACTAAAATAACTCTACTAAACTTTAAATTAAATCCACCGTAGACAACCTTAGTTTAGCTTATTTTATATTAAATAAAGACCACTAGGAATGGCGTAGATTCTTTAGTCAGGAGTACTTGTGTGGGACAATTCCCCCAAAGCCTAAAGGTGTGTCCACACAAGAAGTGACTAGCAGCGATGTGGCAACCAGAGACCACAACATGTCAATAAAATTCATTAACTTCAAGCAACAACAGGCAAAATAATCACTGGTGATTTTATTTCACCTGTGAATTAGACAGTTTTCTCAATTTCACGGTGAGCAATGGGAGTGACTGCCTATGAGAACAAAGGATACTGCTGATTGCCATTTGAAGGAATGATAAATAAATTATAGCATTACCTAGGTAATTGGTTCTGGGCCTAATAACAAATTCTGGCCCCCTTAGGAGGTTAATCCGGCCTTGAATCTGCATCTTGTATCCTCTCTGTCTGTCCTGTCAGCTCTCAGTGAGGGGGCTACCCCCTCTACCCCAACTCAGGAGCCCAGGACCCCTTTATCAGCTCCCACCACCAACCAATGTCCCCTACAATCATGAATGTCTTCCATGTCTCCAAAAGTCCAGATAAGTGAGTGTGTTTGCATTATTGTGTCCTGCTGTGGCCTCCATCTGTCTCCATGCCTCGAATGACATCACTGAACCAAAAAAAAGGGGGAAGTGTGTCTGTGTCTGGAGGTGGTGGGCTGTCTTGAGGTTGCCGTGACAACAGCATCATCCATCCCAAGGGAGGGAGACGTGGAGGCTTATCACTCTGAGAAGCTTTTAAAACAGAAAAAAAGAGTCGTGGCTTTAGGAAACAGAGCCTGATGGTTAAATAAGTTAACCAGGATCCATGTCCGCCATTTAAGACCAGTTCCCGTATTCTCTCATTATTAACTGAATACTGTGTGAGGGTGTGCTTTTGTGTATCTGTGAGGTCCAGTTAATTTTCTTTTAACTTAAACAAAAAAGAAAAAAACATGTACAGTAATCATGTGCAGATCTTAGAAGCAGACAATAGAAACAAATACTGTCTGGGGCAGTATATTTAATCCATTTTATTTGAGGGGTAGAACTGCATCTCACCTATTAATTGTGATGTGTTTAATTTTGTGTCAGTGATGACACAAAATAATCATGATTAGTCAAAATAATAGTAAATCTCATGATGTAAAGTAATGGGGTGTTTTTGAGCATGATAATGATATCACAACAAGTTGTCGGATGCCTCCTACAAGGTTCATGTAAGGAGGTTGAAGAGTTGGTTGTCTCACAAGTCAATGATTTCAAAGCCATGTGACCATGGTTCATGTCCTGTTGGTACCTCTTTGTTTCACTCTTTTTAAACCACTGATTTGTTTTGTACTTCTACTTTCACTAATGGGTTTAGTCAGTAAAAAATACTTTGAAAAACAGTTGTGGAATCATAAAAACAACCCCGCGCATTCACCGCCACTGCCACCAAAGGAGGTGTGGGTGTGCACAAATGTGACACACAGCGGCTTTGATAAAACGGCAGTAACTGACGTCTGACAAAAGCAACATAACTAAGAGGTGAGGCAAATCAAGCCCATTTTGTACACAGTCCCAAAGAGAGGGAGAGGTCTAATCAGGTAGTTTAAGTGAAAACACCTGTGTGAATGATTAAGTACTATTCATACATAGGCCAACACGTTTCAGGGTTCAGCGATCCTGTGTCATTCACTTTGAATGGGCTGACGTCATGCACTGCCAAAATGAATTGTGGGTCTGTTGCTTCACTTTGCTTTTAATACAATGTTAAGAAAACACAATAAGAGCTCCAAGTGCAAACATTACATAAACTGTATTAGTAAATAATAGACTGAAACATGTGCTGTAACTATCATTGTTATTGTGGAATATACTGACCAAATGAATGAAAAATATGTGTGACAGCCTCTTTGTTTCATTGATTAATTCACATAAAGTAGTATATTGGTGTAAATATTACAATCCTGCTGCAATAAGAAGGCAGCCAGTCATGTTGATTGTTTTATATTTTTGATTCTTGGAACACATTGGGCTCAGTATTCACAATATTCAACTTTTGCCATCAAACGTCACTGAAACTCAGCAAACACGATGGAGATGCTCAGTCCGATCGTTTCTACTACCTCAAACATTTGAGAGAAAACATTTTTACTAATTTTGAGAGGATGAATGCCATTGTGAGCTGATTAATTACTCCAATTCTCATGAAGTTTGGAGAATTTTGGCCTCCTTTTCTTTCCCAAAGACATTTCCTCTCTCTTTTATACACTTAAAATAATTATTTTTCTTCATCTCGCCTTGTGCATCTTATCCAGAATGCTAATGAAATCTGGAATGACAGCGTGCCTTGACAAGCTGCAGATCTGTCGCCTCATTGGCCAAAAACAGGAAGTCATTCATGCAGTGAGTTTTTATACAAAAACCAGCATTACACTTAAGGTTTAGGAGGGTGTCATACAGCAGACATACAAATGAGACAGTCTGAAACAACAGTCTGAATAAATCAGAGATACACCTTTCTTATGAGAACACACACACACACACATCTGTGAAACACACATACACCCTGTCCAGACGTCCTTCCTTATCTCTCAGCTCCTTGGCTACATCTTAACACACTAACCATGTACAAATATGGAAAGAGCAAAGCACTGTCAACACCATCCCAGTCATCCCAGTATGGGCCAGAGCCCTGCTAGTCTCCACTCAACAAGCACACACACACACACGCATGCGCGCGTGCACATATGCACATACTTAGACAATCATAAATTCAGAGACACGCAGAGGGAAGCAGACAGTGACAGAAACACTGTAATGCTCAATAACTACTTAGTTTAGTTTAAGAACTACTAGTTTCTTCTTCAAAAATAAACCCACATGGGCTGATTCACAAACACAGCTTTCTCTTTCTTACAAGATGTTAAGACACTTTCACTCTCACAGTCTTAAACACACACACACAGTGATCTAGACCTGCCCAGTCCACCCCTCCTCCCTGGGAAAGGGTGAGAGGACAGCAGGCCATCACTGTTAGCGTTACATACCACTCAGAGCGGACTCAGATAAGACAAGCATAGGAGCTGGGTCCTTCAGAAGATCACAACCAGATCCACAGTGAGCCAACCTTAAGGCTGTTAAATACTAAAAAAAAAGTTATAAATTTATAACCAAATACTCATTGTTTATTATTTTGGCATTTCATTCCAAATTCTCTCTGTTTTCATTATTGTTGAAATGTCAGTAAAGTCAGACTTTTTGATGTCCAATTACGAAAGGAAAGAAGCATGTAATCTTTACAAAGATGGTGGGACAACTATTACACCATTGTCACTTTTAGTACAATTCTTGAATTTCACTTCAGACTGACAAAAAAAAAAAAAATTTGTTGCATTTTATTTTAAGTTTTGAGTATAATTCATTATTCTACTTACTGTAATTTATAACATTACATTTGGATGCATTATTTAATGTTAGACAGTAATTAAAACCTTTAAATCAATATTGGCTTAAAGCAAAATTGACCTCTTTAGTCTGAAATTTTGCCCTCAGCTTCTGTATTACGGACTCAGTATGAGGACCAGAGTGGTGCTGATAACGGAAAGACAGGGTGTTGCATTCACTTGTCTGCTAATTTAAGATGTTCTCTAATTGTGGCTCACTAATGGGCTGTATGACTGCTCTTAGGATCTGTGAGATAGTTTATCTATGAACTGACAGAATTCACTGACTGCTAACAGTTAGCTAAGCTGCTAACTGTCCATGTGCTGTTTGGTATTAGGCATGTAGTGCCTAGCACCAAACAGCATTTTTACATTTTTACAGGGTCTTCTTTAAAGTGGATCTATTATGCTTTTCCTTGTTACACTGTTACAATGGTGGAAGTTCAGACAGTTTTTTCTACTTGACTCTATATGATGTCAGTGACAGAGAATATCCTTAATGGGCATTTCAGGTACACAGCTCTTTCTCTGAGCAAACCTTCAGTTTGTGAATGAAAGCCAGTCAGAGGAAAGCTGGGTTAAAGGGTGGGTGGGATTAAAGGGAAATGAGCTAAAATGGCTTATTTCATGCCAAAAAGCTAAGACAGGAAATGCAGAGTTTGGTGGAAACTCACTGTGGATTCATCTCTATGAGCGGTCAAGTAGTCATATATTTGTTTTTATTTTTAATATTACTATACAGTATTTATCATAGTTTATTAAACACTCTTTCCACTAGTTCTTTGCTCAGTGCCGACAGTGATAATACTCTCTAAAATAATCTAAAGCACAGAAGCACTCTTCTGTTTCCCCTCATCCCCAACCGGTCACGGCAGATGGCTGCCCCTCCCTGAGCCTGGTTCTGCCGGAGGTTTCTTCCTGTTAAAAGGGAGTTTTTCCTTCCCATTGTTGCCAAGTGCTTGCTCATAGGGGGTCATCTCACTGTTGGGGTTTTCTGTCTAATATTGTAGGGTCTTTACCCTAAAATATAAAGCGCCTTGAGGTGACTGTTGTTGTGATTTGGCGCTATATAAATAAAATTGAATAGAAATGAATTGAAATTGGTCCACAGCTCTATCAATGGTATTGTATTCTCCTCAGTGATATGTAAAGTATTAGAGGTTTTTGCTCAATCAGATTTTTGCCTGACTGAAAAGATGTAACACGAAAAGAGTGTCAGACCCTTTAACGTGGTGAACATGTATTTGGCCTTCAGTGATTATCAGACTCTTAAATTTTTTTTGTGATCTAGTGGTTTGCAGATCTGAGGTTTTGTCAGACTTTGGAGTGCTGCAATGGGGGGTCAACAGGTCACTGTGGGAGGCCTGAGGGTTCAGGGACAGACTGTCTGTGGGCTAATCCTCAAGCACACACACTCACCCTTAGACCTGACCCCTCTACCACCAACACCGTCACAGACTGGACCTGGAAGTTACGAGTGTGTTTACATCTGCTTCGTGACGTTTGCATAAATCTGTCTGACTGTGCATTTGTCACATTTGAGCACTAAAACATTTATATTAACTGTGCATGTGCGCTACAAAGTCCAGCATCAATCATCATGCTAGTTGCCAGATTGCAGGCTGCTGCTGCCGAACAGCTACAGACTGGGAGGCAGGGTGAGGGTCAAAGGTCACAGAGAAACAGAAGTCCCTGGCCACATCTATCTATCATCACTCCACCCTTCTGCGCCGCAAAAGTCATGACAGTTATCAACACTTAATCAGAAAAAAGTGACTTCTGTTGATTTGTTCACATCTTCATTTTACAACACACCATAAACAAAGTTTTTGTGAGTATCCACCAATCTTTTCAGCCTGAATCACAAAAGAGGTTTCAACCTTGAAGAGTTTTCTGTTTGTTGGTTTACTGTTTTGATGGATTCTAGACAACAATGGAGCTCTGTGACAGGGAATGTGCTATACTAGGGAATGTCTACCAGGAAAGTTCTTAAAGTATGGGCATTTGTTGACAATATGAAATATAGAAAAGTGTCCTTCGGCAGTTATTATTTCACTGCTAAAACCGGCTCTAGGTGCATATATTTGTGGCTGAGACTATAAGCTGTGTATGAATGAAGGATCTGTGACATCACTCATTGGTTTGTGCACTCTCATTTTAAAGCCTTAATGTTAACATTATGGCCATTGCCATCTTAGTTAGTTGGAGTCATAAGTGACCATATTTGGACAAGATGATGGTAACAGACTAATGAAATACTAGATATTCACTCAGAAAAACCAGAGGACAAATTTCTTTCTAACAGTCTACAGTTTAGTATAATTACACAGAGAGCAAGCCATGCTGTTTGCTAGATAATCGCATTAAAAATGCTCCAAAATGCACCAGCACCACAAACTCAGTCAAGGGGTCCAGTTCAGCAACTTGAATTATCTGAGGTGAAGTCCAGCAGCCAAAGCATCCCTGTCATGTCCTTATTCATTAATGTGGACAATACAATTTCAATAAAGTTTAATACAACTGAAAGTGGTGTGTTATAAAATAAAGTTATAAAAAGAAATTAACCCCCTGGACAGTTATCAGAACCTTTTGTTTTTTTGTTTTGTTTTTTGCACAAGGCTATAAGCATGTTTATTTTTGGGAGCTTTTTAGCATGGGAGTATATGGGGATTAACTAGCCTTCTTCACTGATCCAGCCTGTAGTGGACATTTGAAGAATTGCATTATTTTTGACTACTTCCCAAAAGCTGAAGGTAAAGCAAAGTATTGTGATTTTTCTCCATCATTTGTAAAATCAGCATAACTGATTAATGTTGGCTAGCTCTGATAGATTAGCGACCTCTCCCAAGTGTACCCCACCTCTTCCCCGATCTCAGACGGTTCTAACAGTAACAGATTGGGTGCCTATTGTTTAATTTAAATTCATGTCAGTGATACTTTAAATTGGGATTTGTGATGAGTCTCAGACACAAACTATGTAGAAATATTGGGAAATGGTTGCAGTATAACTGTAGTGCTTGTGTTCAGTTTGAGTGGGTTCATGATGCCCAGTGATTTGCTGGAAGAGTAAGCACTAAGGCTGTTGGATGAGCAGTGAGACTGAGAAATTTTAGGTTGTTTTTTTTGCAGTTTGAGATGTTTGAAGGTTCGATCTACATGACTGCTGTCAAAAGATTTGAAGTGCCTTGAGCTGGATTTATATTTAGTGCCATACATAATGTGTCTAAACCTGCAGCCAATTTGTCTACATCTTTCAACCAATATTGAATTTTTTCTTTCTTTTTTGCTTCTTGGACAAAACTGGCTGCAGGTCCCACGCTTACATTCAGTGGTCAACTGATACTGTAGAGTTAAACCATTAAAGCCATTTAACTCAACGGCAGAAGTGATTCCATTCAGGAAGCACAATCAGTGATTTCTTTACATCTCTGTAAGCGAATCAGGAGAAATCAATCATGCATCTTTTAAAACCTGATAAAAACACGATTTTCACGTAGTGATTGATTTTCAGTCCTGTGCTCAGAGAACTGTTGAATGCATCGGCTGACAAAATAGACATAATTTTTATTTGTGTCGGGAGTTATGGGCTGCAGGGACATGTGATAGTGTGTATTTGTTGTCAGCCAGTTACAAGTTATCTGTGTGCATGTCTGTATTGCTGGGAGACCATTAAGAGGGGATCGTGTGTATGTTCAGTCTTCTATAGATTTTAGCAGCAGTGAGCATCACTCAGTTCTTAACAGTTAGTGTTTCTCCAGAGGCCTGCAGACAAAGTGTGTGTACATGAATGTATGGAGCAGTGTGTACCCAGTGTGCACATAGTGTGCACATAGATTGACTCTATAGAGTCAAAGTCATGACTCTATAGAGTCAAAAATGAGGCTAAGTAGAAAAACTTTCTGACAGTCTGCAATGGTATTTCTGTTGTTTTATTTGGATGCAAATAAGTGTGAAAGACACTTGTTTACTTGTCCAAAGCATCACAGACTATATAGTATATGTATTGGATCTTCTCCACAGGGCTACAAATGGAGCCCTGTGGTAACAGTGAAACACTGGCTGTTTGGAGCAGTTTGCAAGCAATGGACAGTGTTAACATTATGGAGTTACATTTTTGAAAAAGAAAAGCTAACAGTTGAAGTGCTAATGTTCCAGCTTCGCACTGTTCATCATTGCATTTAAGTCTGTTTGTCTGTTTTTGGTTTACAGTTATCATTTATTTTTTATTAATGAAGTGAGACCTAATAAAATGTTCCTGTATAAGGTAATACAGTTCAACCTCCTCCTTGGTACAGTGAAGGAGTCTTTTTGTAGGCCAACCAGGAAGTTAACATCACTTGTTTGCTTGATGAAAGTCTAAGGGATTTTTCAATAAAATGGCACAAAACACTAACCTTGGGCAATAAACGAGCCACAGCACAGTGTCCCTGACAACTTCTGTAGTCTCGTTTAAAAACTTGTCAGCAAACACCTTCTGTGGGCTATGTAATAGAGGTGATGGCCCAGAGAAGGGTTATTGTATAGAACAAAGTGTCTAAAATCTGTGTTAGTCATAGAACTTTTTGTGGGGATCCAACCGAAAACCCATGAAAAAAAATGAGGGACTCAGAAGTGAAAGAATGCTAATTCTTTTCTGGGTTTTAGGAATCGAGGTACTACCATGAAACCTTCTTTAAAACAGTTTCATCTAAAACTGAACATACGTGATGGGAGCATTTAGGTTTAGCTTGGTGTACCTAATAAACTGGAAACTGAATATACAATCAGAAAGATTCAAGTGCACTCTCCTGAGATTGCAGCAGTTCTTAGCAGCTGCTTGGTGTTTATGTGACACCTCTTCAGGAGTGCTAAAGCTGGAGAGGCATTTAACAGCCAAGCGGTCTGACGATCCCTCTGCTCCTCCTCGCTGCCAGGAAACAGTAATGGATGGCTGGACAGTGACTGAAAGGGGGAGGAGAGAGGAGGGGGTGAGGAGCAGTGTTGAAGACGAGTGAGGGAAGATGTTGTTAGGAGGAGTGTTTCTTATCCCGATCCCATGGCGGCTCTCCTGCTGCGCTGGATGAAAGCTCCCTGACCAGCAGTCGTCGCGGTAACTAATTTGCTGAGATTTTCTGCTTGACTGGAGGCACGAGGAAGAGGCCTTCCCACCCCCCACCCCCCACCTCATCCCATCTAACAGTCAAGTTCCCCTCACCTCCTCCTCAACACTCACTCTTTGAATCTCTGCCCTTCAGCTACATGCATCCCCTTCAGCTTTCACAGAGACCTAAATCTCACTTATGATCATGTAATACCAATAATTACAAAAGAATTCATCAGGAATCTTAACACAGTATAAAAAATTCATGAAGTTTCTCTCTTCCCATAACATGTCATAGTCATTTAGAAAGTTGCCCTGTTTTCATTGTTGGAATAGCTTTGCATGGTTCACAATTCATAATTATCCCTATTTATCTTATTGGACCTTTGTGCAGCACCTCAGTTCATCCATTGTCTTAAACAAGCAGCTTTAGCCAAACAAAAGGTTTGGACAGCAGGTGTATGGGCCTGCTGTGTTCACAGCCAGAGCTCGCTAAATGAGATGACCTTATTAGGGATGTCGCCTCTCACTGACATCATACGAAGATAAGAGTTGAAAAAAACTTTCTGAAATCAAATATTTAGCGTGGTCTGAAGCTTAATCTTTTGGCTCACAGGAATTGGTGACCTCATTCTTTTAAATTTTAGCCATGTTTTATGTGCGTATCCAACATTGTAACTGTATATACAGTGGGTTCAGAAAGTATTCAGACCCCCTTCACTTTTTTCAATTTTGTTATGTTGCTACAGTTGTTTAAATTCTTTTTTTTCTCATTAATCTATACCCGGTACCCAATGGTAATGACAAATTGAAAACAGAATTTTAGGCTTTTTGTAAATTTATTAAAAAGAAAAAACTGAAATATCACATTTACATAAGTATTCAGATCTTTTGCAAAAACACACAGAGATCCTATGTGGAGATAGGACTAAGTTCCAGAAGGACAACCATCACTGCAGCCCTCCACCAAGCTGGGCTTTATGGCAGAGTGGCTAGAAAGAAGTCTCTCCTCAGTGCAAAATACATGAAAGCCCACTTGGAGTTTGCAAAAAAGCACCTGAAGGACTCACACAGTGAGGAACAAGATTCTCTGGTCTGATGAAACCAAGATTGAACTGTTTGGCCTCAACTCTAAATGTTATGTCTGGAGAAAACCAGGCACCGCTCATCACCTACCCAATACCATCCCAACAGTGAAGCATGGTGGTGGCAGCATCATGCTGTGGGGGTGTTTTTCAGGA
>VUQI01062854.1:14908-40015 GCA_015106735.1 Paratilapia polleni | reverse complement strand
AGTTGAGGGAAAGCTGAATGGATCAAATTACAGAGATATCCTCAATGAAAACCTGTACCACAGTGCTCAGGACCTAAGACTGGGCCAAAGGTTCACCTTCCAACATGACAATGACACTAAGCACACAGTGAATACAACACAGGAGTGGCTTAGGAACAACTCTGTGAATGGCCTAGAGTGGCCCAGCCAGAGCCCAGACTCAAACCCTAACAAACATCTCTGGAGAAACCTGAAACTGGCTGTCCACTGACAGTCCCCATCTAACCTGACTGAGCTTGAGAGGGTTTGCAAAGAAGAATGGCAGAAAATCCCCCAGTCCAGGTGTACAAAGCTTGCTGCATCATACGCCAAAAGACTAGAGGCTGTAATTGCTGCCAGAGGTGCTTCAACTAAGTACTAACTCAAGGGTCTGAATATTTATGTAAATGTGATATTTCAGTTTTTTCTTTTTCATAAATTTACAAAGAAAATCCTAAAATTCTGTTTTCATTTTGTCATTATGGGGTACGGAGTATAGATTAATCAGAAAAAACTGAATTTAAACAATTGTAGCGTCAGGCTCCAACATAACAAAATTGAAAAAAGTGAAGGAGGTCTGAATACTTTCTGAACCCACTGTATATGACAGCATATAAGGAAAAACCTAATAAGTCTGCTTTAACTTAGCCTCCCAGTACAATATAGTGCCCTAACTCCATTTGAAAGACTGAGTCAGCAGAAAAGAAATAAATCAAAGTAATCAAAGTGTCATTAATTAACACAGTGTGAAAGTAAATGTAGAAATCAGAATGGTGTTTTGCTAACTACATTTTGCTGTGATTTCGTAACTGATTTTATGAAAAGATGCAACATTTTTGCACCAACACTCATCCATTTTCTGAAGTGCTTATCCAATTCAGGGTCGGAGGTGGTGGTGGGAGTGCAGGGATGGGGGGCTATCAGAGCTGTCATTGGACAGGTCGCCAGTCTATCGCAGGGCTACAGCATGTATTGTTTTGTCAAATATCTCCAGCAACATGACCAAAACAATACAAGTAACTTGCATAGAAAATCTGTGAAGGAGAAACATTATACTTACATTTCCGTTACAATTTTAAGGTTTCTTCTGCACACTGGTTTCAAAGTTGAAGTTCAAAATTTATTCAAGACCTCAAACCGTTTTGAAAACCGTCTCTTTTGCAGATCCAGTAGCTGCTTTTGAGCCTGATCTACATCAGCAGTCACAGTTTTAATCCAACATGGACCAAAAAGTCCTTATGGTGCTCCCATACTAATAAGGTGTTTGCTATTGCCTGGGTAATCTACTATCTGATTCCAAAATGGCCTCTGAGAAAAAGGTCTTTCCCATGATAAATGGCAAACCACTGAGACTTTCTCTATTTTTTTTCTAAAAAAAAAAAAGAAAAAAGAAAAGAAAATTTCAAACCTCACTGAGTGTGAACAGCAGAATCCACTGTCAGCTCTGTGAGGCTATACTTGAGAACAGAGAGGTGCTTTGAGCTAAATGCTAACACTAGTTCTGCAACATGCTGACAATGGTAACACACTGATTCATACACAGTATAGACTTAGCTTCCGGGCCGAAAAGCTGCAGTTGCATAAAGATTTGTTGTCCTATAGAAACCTATGGGAAAACAGCCCTCTGCCCTGACATTAGTAAATACTTTTCTGATGAGTTTATGGGCTCAATCAATAAAACATCAAGTCCATTATATCAATTTTGGTGATTCTAAGTTTCAGAAAAAAGGATTAACCAGGATATGCTCAGTGTACGTTTTCACAGTTAGCTTTGCTCCTCGCTCATGACATCCAGTTTCAAAATATCAAGATTGCGACAGCAAAAACATTTATCTTGAGGCTTCAAAATTGGACTTCACAAACCATTCGGTGGCAACATCCATGTTTTATACAGTCTATGTGTTTACCATGTCAGACATCGTAGTTTAACTTACTGACAACACACAGCACAGCTATGACTTGCAGGGATATTTAGTCTTAAAGTGTTGGAAAGGCCATGAACATTTTACCTGGTGGTGCAAGATGCAAAGTCAAAGGACCATCACAGTAGGCTTCATCTGGGGATCTGAGATCCAACATGGATGATAATCCATCCATGTTGTAGTTGTTTCAGCTTTTTCATTCTCAAGGTAAAGTGAAGGGTTGAGCATCTCGACAGTCCTGCTGTTAGCATGGCTCAAGATTAATATGCAGCCACTCATAAAACCTCTTTCATCCTCTTCTCTCCCTATTATGTCAACCACTTCATCTTAATGATATTCACTAATTGCCGTTGTAGGCACCCTTTAGGGTTCAAACAGGTCATAGGCAAGAAGCCATAATCCTCTTTCTGAACTCTGACCCGCGACGGCCATATTAATGGGGTCAAATACTGGAAGCGGATAACATCACAACCTGATCAGCGTCGCAAACTCTGACATATCAGCTGCTGGAGGTGAGAGAATGAGGGCTTTTTGTGTCTTTCACACTTAGAATTCAACAGTTATGTACCTGGAGTGGATAAACATGAGGATTAAATGCAAGGGGATCAATAATATTGATTGGGACACAGAAGAAGATCACTCCATGAAAACCCTGTAAGAGGCATCTGCATGTGTGTGTGGATTATTAACAAATCTATGGGAACTGTGTGAAAACTGCAAGAAATGATCAATGTTGTGCTTGTAAGTGTACAAGTCTGTACGTGTCTTTGTCCATGTGCCCGTGTGTGTCACTATGTGTGAGTGCATTTTGGTGTTACTAAGCACAGATAATTCCAGGCATTAACAATACTTGGACAACAATAGACCTTTTCTTGGGGCTGTTTGGCTCACCTCCAGTTTCCTCAGTGTTATTATAGCAGTAAGGCTAATCCCACTTCTAGCAGTGTTCAGGCTAAAAGACTGCACGATTATGGCTTATAGACTGTTTTTCTGTCCCACATGTAATCCATGTAAGCGTGTGTGACCAGAAGTTTGTAGACGTTTACATTTCTGAACATAGTTCACACAAAAAAAAAAAAGAAAAAAGAAATCCAATACATGAAAACGTTTGGCTCAATATCTTGGAATATAATATTTTTTCTCTAGAGGATTCTCAACTAATGTTTTCCTAGTTATCTAAAATTGGTTATTTTGTACTTTTAACATTTCCCTTCAACTAAAGATATAGTCGGACAGTGGAAAGAATACTTTGAGGACCTCCTCAATCTCACTGACACCTTCTGTAGTGGAAGTATAGTCTGGGGACGAGGGGGATGACTCACCCAACACTACGGGCAAAAAGCTCTTCACTAGCCAGAGCACTGGGGTGGATGAGATTTACCCTGAGTTCTTTAGGGCTCTGGATGTTGTAGGGCTGTCTTGGTTGACACGCCTCTGCAACATCACGTGGAAGTCAGGGGCAGCATCCCCAGGAAGGTCTATGCCAGGGTGCTAGAGGGGAGAGTCCATCAAGTAGTTGAACCTCAGATCCAGAAGGAGAAATGCGGTTTCCATCCTGGTCGTGGAACACAGGCCCAGCTCTTTATGGCTCATTGCTACTGGCAATTCAGCCCCTGTATAACCAAGCAAGAGCTTGGTTTGCATTGCTGGTAGTAAGACAGACCTGTTACTGGTGAGAGTTGGACTGCACCAGGGGTGCCCTTTGTTACCAATTCTGTTCATAAGTTTTATGGATAGAATTTCTAGGTCCAGCCAAGTGGCGGAGGGTCTCCGCATTGGGTAGTGACCAAAATAATAAGATTGCAGATACAAGCAGTGGAGCTCAGTTATTCAGGAGCCGCTACTCCTCCACAGTAAAGGGAGCCAGTTGAGGTGGTTTGAGCATCTGACTAGAATGCATAACAACAGTTCACAACAATAGTGGTTTCAAGGTGTTTTATATTGTAAGGCAAACACCCTACAATATATTAGACAGAGAACTTCATGAACCAGATGATTGGCTATGAGTAAGCACTTGGCAACAGTGGAGAGGAAGAACACAATTTTAACAGGAAGAGACCTCCCACAGAACCAGGCTCAGGGAGAGACAGCCATATGCGGTTACCAACTTGAGGGCAATGGATGACCATCTACCTGAGTTAATTACTGATGATAGTAACCTGTGTGAAGAGGCAGCAATGTGGATGCTAAAAAAAGAGACATATACTGTATTATTATCATTGGCCGTTGTTTGTTCTTTCACGTATCACTCCATGCCATCACAATCCAGAAATAACCTACACTGCTCAGCAGGCCATTGACTGATCTTCATGTCCAAAAAATTCAGACAAGCTGTGCCATAGGAGTTTAATGGAGTAATATACTGTACTGTAAGGAGCATGTTAAAGTAAGTTAGATAGTTAAATAAGTTAGTTAGATAAGTTTTCTAGGTTCTCTAGGTACCTGCATATTCTTTTTTCAGTTTCAGTTTAAATAAAAAAAATTTAAATCATAGTTATTTTTCCCCCCATATTATTATAAAGCCCAGTTTGCATGGGTCCTTAAATGATTTTCCACCCACCATATTGGGAATCTTTCTCTTTAAAAAAAAAAAGGCCATGAACTACACTGACATTCTAACTACAGTTTCTCACTCTCTATCTTATTTCTTTTTTTCTTTCTTCAGCAGGTGGAAATTCTATAACCAAAACGCTGTCAAATCTTAACATGCCCCCTGCTTGGCATAAAATATTCCAACGTGATTAGAGTGCTGTATTTTCAATATTTAGGTTTAACCATACAAAATTCTCTTTAAAAACAAGACTGGTCAGCTAGTTTGTTGTAAGTTGATATGCTAAGTAAGCTAAAGCTGAAACATTCCACTCTATCTTCAGCACCTTATAATTTGTGAAGACATGTGTCCGATCCCTACTGGAAGCCTGATTTGTTCTACACATGCAAAAAAAGGGCTCTTCTGATCCCTACCTTACACAGTAAAAGCCCTAAACATATAAATGTTGTATTTTTGAAGCAGTAGTATAAACACTTGCAGATAGGCAGCTAAATAAAATAGCTTACACCAGTATTTTGAAATATTTTTTCTTGTTTTGGTGAAGAATGTGTATGGTGGTAATAACATAGAAGATTATGTTTTCCTGTTCTTATTCATATTTGGAAAAGAATGACTAGGAAGCTAATTTCATCATCTATGAACAAAAAAGTTGGTTAAATGCTTGCTTTATTTGCAGTATTCATTAAATTTTGAAAAATGCCATTTTTAGAGTATACCGTAATAGTTACAATAAATAGATTTATCTTTATGTATTTCTAAAGAATACATAAACATAAAATGTGACTTTAATTTAAGTTTTCCTTAAAAAATGTCTGATTTTATATATGGACATTAAGATCATACTACATACTAGACATATTTATGGTGGGGGCTTCAAAGCAACGTCAAAGTGGAGGAAGAGCCTGAACATAGAGGAGACAAATAGGGGTGATGGGTAAGGGACGATACTCAAGGTTGCTGAGGTTGTTGGATAAAGGTTAAAGTCAAACTAACAGGGGCTCTTTGCACATGTGGTGCCTTTGCTGGCTGTTAGCACCTTGGATCCCTCTGCTCTCCAAATCAAGCCTGCTGGCCCTAAATGCCCCAAAACACAACAACACACACCACCACACACATACAAAAGTTTACTGACATAAATTAAATATTAAATTGATGCTATTTGACTTTTGTTGGGATTTAAATCTGAGAGGAACAAATTACATTGAATTCCCATTATCATGAAGAAGCTATCAGCAAACAGGTCCAGTTTTTCAGGAATAGTGTTTGTGTCAAAAAACTGCAATCAGACTAACTTTTTCATAAAGAAATGATAAGCTACAAATACACTCACCGGTCACTTTGTTAGTTATGTCTTGCTAGTACCAGGATGGACCCCATTTGTCTTCAGAACTGCCTTAATTTTTCATGGCATACATTCAACAATTTACTGAAAACATTCCTCAGAGATTTTGACATAGTACATACATTGACATAATAGCATCACACAGCTGCTGCAAATTTGTCAGCTGCACATCCATGATGCAATTCTCCCATTCCATCGTATCCCAAAGGAGCTCTGTTGGATTGGGATCTAGTGACTCTGGAGACCATTTGAGTACAGTGAACTCATTGTCATGTTCAAGAAACCAGTTTGATATGATTTGAGCTTTGTGACATGGCGCACTATCCTGCTGGAAGTAGTAATGAGAAAATGGGTGGTACTGTCGTCATAAAAGGATGGACGTGGTCAGAACCAATACTCAGGTAGGCTGTGGCATTTAAACAATGCTCAGTTGGTACTAAAGGGCCCAGAGCATGTCAAGAAAATATCCCCCTTGCAATTATACCACCAGCAGCAACCTGATCCATTGATACAAGACAGGATGGATCCATGCTTTGATGCTGTTTACACCAAATTCTGACCCTACCATCTGAATGTCGCAGCACAAATCAAGGCTCATCAGACCAGGTAACAATTTTCCAATCTTCTATTGTCCAATTATGGTGAGCACGTGCAAATTGTAGCCTCAGTTTCCTCTTCTTAGTGGACAAGAGTGGCATCCAATATGGTCACCTGCTGCTATAGCCCATCTGCTTCAAGGTTTGATATGATGTGCATTCAGAGATACTCTTCTGGATAGCTTGATTGTAACAAGTGGTTATTTGATTTATTGCCGCCTTCCTAACAGCTCAAAGCAGTCTGGCCATTCTCCTCTAACCTCTGACATCCAAAATGTATTTTCACCCAGAGAACTGCTGGTCACTGGATATTTTCTCTTTTTTGGACCATCTTCTGTAAACCTAGAGATGGCTATGTGGGAAAATCCCATTAGATCAGCAGTTTCTGAAATACTCAGACCGGCCCGGCTGGCACCAACAACGATGCCACGTTCAAAGTCACTTAAATTACTTTTCTTCCCCATTCTGATGCTCTGTTTGAACTTCAGCAGGTTGTCTTGACCATGTCTACATGCCTAAATGCACTGGTTTTTCTCCCATGTGATTGGCTGATATGAAATACTTGGATTAACAAGTAGTTGAACAGGTATGACTAATGTGGCTGAGTGTATAAGGATATTGTGTGTATCATTAATATGTTCACAGGCAATGTATTGTGTTTTTTTAATAATTAAAATAAATAAATAAAATATTGCAAAAAGGTTTTTACACCTAAATGACGTAGTCACTAAAAACATGTGATTTTTAAAAAAGATGGCGTATGTGAATCGTACACTTATAAAACTTCCCCTTGCCTGTTGACACAAAAAAAACATCTTGCCTAGGAGGCGTCCAGGAGGCATCCTAGTTAGATGCCCCAGCCACCTCAACTGGCTTCTTTTGATATGGAGGAGTAGCAGCTCTATTCCAAGACCTTCCCAAATGACAGAGCTCCTCACCCTATCTCTAAGGGAGAGCCCAGCCACACAGGATGATGAACCATGAACCGCTCCAGTGCAAACTGGAGGTCATCACCCAATGAAGCCAACAGAACCAGCAAAAAAGCAAAGATGAAATCCTGAGAACTGCTGACAAAGGATAGGCCTGGCAGGATCCAACACCCAAGGGGAACAAGTCTGATTGATTGCTGGCAATAAAGACCAAGCACTAGTGGAAGTTGTACAAGGACTGAATGACCTGTAGCAACTGGCCACATGCACCATACTCACGAAGCACCCCCCACAGAATACCCCAAGGGATTTGGTCGAACGCCTTCTCCAAGTCCACAAAACACATGTAGACTGGTTGGGGAAACTCCCACGCACCTTTAAATATCTTTAAGAGGATAAAGAGCTGGTCCAGTGTTCTGCGATCAGGACGAAAAACACATTGTTCATCCTGAATCCAAAGCTCAACTAATGGAGGGATTCTCCTTTCCAATACCCTGGCATAGACCTTCTAGGGGAGGATGAGGAGTGTGATCAGACCTCCACGCAGCATTGCAGAGATGTGTCAACCAGGACAGCCCCACAATATCCAGAGCCTTAAGGAATTCAGGGCGAACCTTGTCCATCCCAGGGGCCCTGCCGCCAACGAGTTGATTAGCTACATCAGTGACCTCACCCCCAGTGATGGGCAAGTGTTCCCCCTCGTCCCCAGACTAGGCTTCCATTAAGGAAGACATGTCAGTGGGACTGAGGAGATCCTGAAAGTGTTCCTTCCACTACCTCCACTACCCTATTATATCTTCAATTGAAGCAGCGCCCTGTCCCCACTGTATACAGTGTGAGTAGAGCAGCTCTTCCCCCTCCTGAGTTGCCTGATGGGTTGCCAGAATCGCTTCAAAGCCAACCAAAAGTCTTGTTCCATGGTGTCACTGAACTCCTCTCACACCGAGTTTTTGCTTCAACTACTAACAGAGCCACACTTGGCTTGACATGCCGATACTTGCCAGCTGCCTCTGGAGCCTCACCGGTTAACCAAGCAGAATAAGACTCCTTCTTCAGCATGACGGGTCCCTTCACCTCCAGTGTCAACCATCTGGTTCTGGGATTACTGCCACGACAGGCACCAATGGCCTTGCAGCCACAGCTCTGTGCAGCCGCCTCAGCAACTGAGCCATGGAACATGGTCCACTTGGACTCAATGTCCCAAGCCTACCTCGAAATGCTGTCAAAATTCTACTGGAGCTGGGAATTGAAGATGATGATGTCGCGGACTGGGGCCTCTGCCAGATGCTCCCAGTGCACCCTCACTATTTGGGTACACCAGGTCTGTCCAACATCTTCCCTTGCCAACTCATCCAACTCACCACCAGGTGGTGATCAGTTGACAGCTCAGCTACTCTCTTCACCCGAGTGTCCAAGACATACAGCCGGAGATCCGATGATACAATCACAAAACCGATCATAAACCTGTGGCCTAGGGTGTCCTGATGCCACGTGCACTTATGAACACCCTTATGTTCAAACATGGTGTTCACAAACTGTGGGTTGCACAGAAGTCCAATAAAACACCACTCAGGTTCAGATCGGGCAGGCCATTCCTCCCAAGCACACCCTTCCAGGTCACACTGTCATTGCATACGTGAGCATTGAAGTCCCACAGTAGGACTAGAATGACAGAGTCCCCAGATGGAGCACTCTCCAGCACCCCACCCAGTGACTCCAAGAAGGCTGGGTACTCTGAACTGTTGTTTGGCGTGACAGTCAGGACCTGTTCTCCCACCCGAAGGCACTGCAAAACAATCATCTCGTCCACCGGGGAAAACCCCAAAGTACAGGCACCGAACCAGGGGATACAAGTATACATACTCCTGCCTGCTGACACTCACCTGGGGCAACTCCAGAGTGGAACAGAGTCCAGCCCCTCTCCAGGAAACTGGATCCAGAGCCTTAACTGTGCATTGAAGCAAGCCCAACTAGATCTAATCAGTATCTCTCAACCTCACGCACCAGCTCGGGCTCCTTCCACACCAGCGAAGTGACATTCCGTGTACCACAAGCCAGTTTTGGAAGCCAGGGATCGAACTCAATCCAAAAAGTTCCAAACCCCTATGGCCTCTCCTGCAGGTGATGGGCCCAAGGAGGGCAGACCGATGTAGTTGTTTCAGGTTAAGCCCACCCGGGCCCTGTGGGCTAAGATCCAGATCCAGATGCTCACCCTTGAGCCCCTACCCCAGGCCTGGCTCCAGGGTGGGACCCCAGTAACCTTGTCCTGGGCAGGGTAAACTGGTCCCTTGATCTTCATCATAGGGGTTTTCTGAAAGGTTTATATTATATTTTATTATATCAAATAAATAAATAAAACAAATGGAAATACCAGATTTTGAGCATGTCTTTTTTACTTGAATTTTGTCATGTTGTTGCACCCTCTTCTTCAGTGCAGGAATTGCACACAGTGAAATATTTGCATAACAGTAGTAGAAGTCAAAGACAACAGCTTAATGTGAGTTGTCTTTTGCTGACTTTAGTGAATTTCAGGTAAAATGTGCATTACATTTGCATGGAAACCTTAAATATGGAAATAATACAATAACCTTGACTTCTACTTTGGCTTGTTATGCTCGGTGTGAAGTTTCCAGTGAACACATCTCTTTCTCTCTCTTTGCCAAAGTGAAAATCTGTGGAGCTGAAGTGTGGAGTTCTGAAGTTGAGGTCAAACTAATAGAAGGACACGGAGGTGAAGTCCACAGTCTAACATGCAGGGATAACTCCCCCTTGCTCTGACCATATTTAGAGATATGACTCTTGGCACATCCCAGAAACGGCCTCCCAGGGGGTTCAAGAGGGTCGATCCGGTCTGCAGATCCACAACACAATTACAGCTCTCCTTCTTAAAGAGATGTACAAGAGGGCTGAGGTGCATGGTGGAGGGGTGTACTTATAAAGTCCCACTGTTAGCTTTTAGCACCACGCCCCTGCTGCTAAAATCTCATAGATGTCCCTGCTATGCTGCAAAAAGGGTTCAGGTGTTGCAATATTGTGTTATTAACCTCTCACTGCTGGTGTCTGTCGCACTCTCTCCCTGACAAACACTGAAGGAGTCTGTAGATGTGCATCATTCTGCCTTTTTTAACCACCGAGCTCTTCAATTATTCAGAAGCAGTGTGCAGTCAAACATTCCCATTTAAAGATCCAACACTTGTTTGACCAGCTGAATGTCCAATAGTCATGTAGAGACAGATAGAGCAAATGGCTTCATAAGGGGCATAGAACATGGACACACCTTTTAGGTTTAAAGACAGTACTTAATTTGAGCAAATATGAACACAGACTATTTCTTTCATTTATAATCTACAATGTAGTTCAGTTTTTAAGACATGTTGATATACTGACACACAGTACATAGTGTGACAGCACAGAAGATCATAAATATTCAGCAAAGCACAGGAATATGTTTAATGGCAGAGTGTTTTCTACTGTGACCAATCAATACCCAGATACACGACAAAAAGCGAACAAAAGCCATAGATGCCTACACCAAAAGAAGGATTTTATAATTAATAATTTTTTAAAAAAAACATTTTTTTCACTTTAGTTTAAGGCAGCTCAACACAAGGATTAAATCCAGATCAAAATATAAACACTCATGGGCTAACACTCACTGATCTGCCAGTCACTGACACTTACATGATATCATGGGCCATCACTGCAGGTAAGTTCTGTGATTTTACGGCATTAAATTACACACAAAATGATTAGGGAGAGGACAAGAGTCAGGGCTAGGGTGTCATTAGCGGGAACTACATAGCGTGAAATGACGTATGACAAGTGTCATGTGTTGTGATAAAATGCAGGAGGATTCAAAGGAAATGATCTGTCATTAATACATCCTTTTATGATACCAGGCTCTTTAAACACCCATCCATCCACCACTGCAACATCCACAACCACTACACCTGAACTGATGTTGGCACTGGACTAAAAAGGTGACCTAAGAAATTGTTCAATATGTATGTAAATCCATGGTATACTGGGCTGGGCACAAACTTTGCCTGCACATTAGTTCACAGGTCTCCTTACAGGCTAAGATGCTACAACATGATCTCACCCTGGGGCATCAAATAATGCAGTTTTGTCAGATGTCAGTCACATCTCTTTCCATTACACAGCAGCCACGGCAAGACTGGTCAGCAGAAGATAACAGTTTTGTTTTTAGAGCCATTCAAAGAGGTTGGAGAGATGACGGTGGCACATGTTTGCATCCTATTTGCACCTCTGTTTTTTGCACTTTGTTTGAATTTTTGAATTTTGATTTATTTCATTTTTACAGGCATTTAACTTTTACTTTCATTCTCTGATTAGATTTAAGCACTAAAAACTCCTTAGTGAGGGTTAAGAAATCATTGTAGTTTTGGTTAAAGCACACCCCTTTACAACAATAACAGTGCAATATAACATATATGTTAAATAAGAGAATCAAAAACTGGGATAAAAAAAAAAAAATCCAGTTTCTCTGTCTCAAACAAAACTGATCGGACATAGTGTAGAAAGGCACCAACAACAATTCATAATGATAATAAGTGTGCAAATCCTCAATACAGTAATACTTTATGGATATTAGAAATTGATTTAAAAAATATGTTTTCAAAGAAAAGATTGAAGATTTAGGCTTTCAAAAGTTTTTTCAGATGACTTTGTGGTCCCTCAGTAGCTCACTGGCCCTGCGATGATCCATCACATCCTCATCCCTCTCCTCCACCCACCCGCCCCTCTTCTCTTTTCATTTGACCTATCCTTCACCAAGGCCCAGTGTAATCCTTTTGAGTTTGGGCAAAACAGAGTTTAAGGGGGAGGGAGGGGTGAAGGTTGAACTGAGGTTAAAAGAAAGCCAAAGAGTCAAAGAAGTGATCCTGCTGCTACAGCAGAGTGTTCCTCAGGCTTTCATTTATCAATATAATTCACTCAATGAGACAACATGAAACGGAGGATTAGCAATAACACTGTGATCTGTGAAAATTGGTAAAATGTGATGAAAGTACCACCCACTCTCCTAGAAAATTTTATACAGTACTTGTTTGCTATTGGGCTGCTTATTTTAGGCTTTTGTCTGAATTAGGAAAGTTGTCTAAAAATGTTTCATTGGTAAGGTGGTGCAACATTTCGAACAAAGTCTTCTTCAGGGACAAACCATATTTACAAATTGCAGGATTCATTTGCTTATATACACTCCCCTGACCACTTTTATTTAGGAACACCTGTGCAATATAATGCAAGCAAACAGCTCTGCTGTATTCTACTTTTATTAAGCTTAGCTCACTTTTAGGTTTTGTTGACTTTGTTTGAAATGTGACAATTGTCCTTTATGTGTATTATAAATATCATCTACATGATATCATGGAATTGTCACAGTTTACAGTTCAAAAGAATTCCTATTTATCTTATACTGAGCCTTGGTTGCCCAGTTTATCCTCTGTCTAAAACAAAAGCTGTTGCAGATTATTATTATTGTTATCTAAGATTATTATTATTGTTATCTAAGATTATTATTATTATTATATTGCTAATGGGGACACCCCAGCTCTGCATTTAAAATCTTTGTAAAAATCTGTATAAATTAAAAACAACAACAACAACAAAAAATCAGGTCCAATAAATGTTTACTCTTATACTTTCCATTGTTACATTTTTTTTTTGGGAGGGGCAGAGAGAAAATGCGGGGGAAGAGAAGTTAGTGGAGACGTCGGTCCTGCATTTGAACTTAACCTGGCTGTGGCCCGGGACTGACGCAGCAATTAGCACCAGGGATCAGCATCAAAAGGAACGGCACAGTGTGAAGCTGGTCTAATTAGTCATATGAACGGAGGCAACAGACCGACCACTGCATGCCTCAGGTTGTAGGGGGGTGGGAGCGTGTGTGTGCATGTGTGTGTGTGGAGGTCTGACTCAGTGTAGTCAACAGCAGGTGAATGAGAGTCCATGTTGGTGAAGACATGCTTCAGATCAAAGCTTCATTATGGGTGCTAACTGACCTGATCTGATCTGTTTCTGAAATAAAGGGAAACATCCCCACTGCTTCGCTGCAAACTCTCGCTACTCCAACAGGATCATTATTTTCATACATTAGTCTTGTAGCTCATCTCATGAGCGAGATGAAATGAACCATGTAACAAATTAAAAGAAGTAGAATGAAGTTTTAATGGTTGAAAATAAGACTGCCCATGACCAAAGTTTCATAATAAACTAGTAGTCATCAGTTCGCACAAATAGCTGAATAGTCCTTGCACATTTCTTACATTAATTTAGTTATTTTAAAGTATATTTTTCAGGGGGTATTAGAAAATGGTTTTATTTCCAGGGCTGAGAAAGAATAATTCAAGTAATATTCCTTAACATGTTACAGACAAGTATTAACAAGCCTTTAAAATATACATTATACACACACAAAGTGAGTGGCCTGTTAACAGAAGGTGAAAAGGATAAGTGCTAATGAGAGAAAATGAACATCCTGGATGGAGACAGTTTTTCTAATGTTAGCCATGCTAAGTGGCTAAAGTTAGACTACTTACTTGACTCCTACTTATGGCTGAGATTGACGAGAAATTGCCTGCAGAGTTTAAATGTTACCTTCATACCATCCTACATCACTTCCTACACCACATATGTCATTACTATATTATAACCACAAGGACCTGCATTGTAAATAATAATGCCTATCCATGACTAAGTGTTACTATGTCTGCAAAGAAGGATGGAGGCTCTTCATGGCTCTGATGGCTGATCTGGTGGCTGATGAGACAGGCAGTCTAAATATAAAGTATAAAAAGTAGTGCATTCTATAATGAGCCATCTTTGTGTTAGAGTACTGGAATATGATGCACAAAGGTAATAATACCAGAATAAAATATATGTAAATTAGTTCAAGTTAGTTGGATATTCTAGAAAAAGCTGTACACTAAGGTATACAGGTTGTTGTTAAAGCACAACCATTAGCTGTGGTTATGACTGGCTGTACATAAATCAGGTTTCTCAGCCCCCTGGTGCCCCTTCAGCCCTGCAGGTGAACACAGACATGTAATATGCAGAAGTAGCTGTGATAATGGGGATTTACATTGGCAAAACAAACCTACCCACATATATTAAATGTGTTCCTGTAGGCAAATAGTCGCCCCTGCTGCCTGCTCTGTAATCTGGTAAAAAATCATCAGGGAGGTGAAAGGGTCGGTCACAACAACAGCCATTTCATTACTGTGGCTCAAATGTCCCAGGATTCAATTCAATCACAGGGCGATTATTTTTACTCGGTTTCCACTCTGCGGGGAATTGGCTGTCGTTTGTTGCTGACCTTTTCACGCTTCGGCCATTTATCCCGAGGAATAATTGTTTAGATGGTTTCATTGTCATATCCCTGAGTGCTTCTGGCTCTCAGTGTGGTGAGACGTCACCTATCCTGTTATCTCCTGCCAATGAGAAACACTGATGTGTAGCAGAAAAAGCACAAAGCACTGGAAACAGTTAACAAATAACCTGGTCAGATTCAAAATATTTTCTTTTTTTTTTTAAACAAGAAACCTGTGAAGAAGTGATAGTTTCAGTCTTTCCTAAAGCTTGAAAGCTTTTCTTGTTTTATTTTTCCAACAATTTAAGACTAAAGGCCACTGAAAAAGATGGATGTTTTTACACCCAAAAATACAACAAGTATAAAAGTTCCTCACCTCTTTATTGACTCCATGTTGCTGTTGTCAATTTGCTTCACGTTCATTTTTATCAGGCTATAAGGAGTCAGTTTGGGAACCCGTTAACTAGTCTGATTACTTATCCACTGGAGGCAACTGCCAATTTTGGGGGGGCTGCCAGTGTTGCCAGATATCCAGTTCAAGATTTCCTGCTATGGCCACTGGTCATTGTTTACATATACAAAAAGATTTTGAAAGGCTAATAAAAAAACTAAATCATTACTAAACAATAGCTGATTGAATTTTGCTAATGCAATCCTTCTTTTGCTCTCCAAATAAACTGTTTATCTCCACAGAACCAAAACCTGATCGAATATGATTAGTCAAACCTATTCAAACTACAAATGGACTACAAACAGAAACCAGAAAGTGTCCAGTACCAAAAATCTTTCTTCTTACCGAAAGATTCTGTGTATTCCTATGCAGATTTCTATTTAAATATTAGCAAGGACCTGATGTGTGAAGAAATAAAAAAAAGTCATAAAAAGCTGAGACAGGATATGAATTAAATTGTGACCAAGATCGGATTTTTAAAAAATTGGATTTGGTGTGTCTATACATCTGTGGGAAGAAAAGAGAAATCAGAACAAAAATAGAATAAAAGCAAAATAAAAACTAATAATATTAATACAGAAAGTATTTGGGATACATGGGCATGTAATTTGAATTCAGCCTCTTTATGTTAAAGTGGCAACAAGTCGGGTTTTCTTAAATGATCTGATTAACTCTTAAGTGTACTTAACAAAAGACTAAATCTTCACAGAAAGGGACTCACTGTAAGTGTAATTTTGCTAATGCTTAATTGCATAATGGTGTTCTTCAGCTTAAGACATTAAAAATGCTCTGGGGATGTTCATCAGGCAATAAAGAGTGCAAAGTTTGGCAGCAAAATGACTGGAAAGGAGTTAAATACGGTAACTGAAGTGTGTGTTAATCTTTAAATGATGTTGAAACTGTGTTCAACAATCATACTTGTAGTTGAATAACATATTTTATAAAGAGAAGGTAATAATTCAAACTTAAAGCTGTTTTTCCAGTGCTTTTCAGTCTCCCCCAAGTTTTTAAGTCATTTGACTATGAATCAGCTACAGAGGCAGAAAAGCTGTTACTCATTCATCTTTCTGTTTTCTCTGTGACTCATCTTGTATTCAGGCACAGACTCTAACCACCATCTGTGTCTCACTTCCAGGCCGTCTGCTTCTTTAAGGCTGCACCGGCCCCTCAAAGTGTGAATAATATTCAGCAAGGAGTAACGCTTAAGTGGGAAAGCTTTTAGCACATTATCCACTGGCAATTGCAAGGTAATCTAATTTGCCAGCGCAGGTCTCTTATTAAATATCTGCAGCAGCGGATTTGCATTCAGGAGTCTCCTAATGGGTTTAGCTGCCCGATGGAGCTCTGGCTCTGTGTTTATGTAAGCCTCCATCTCTGAGAGAGGGGAGAGAGTGACATTGAGGATACACACTCTCTCTCTCACACACACACACACACACACAGACACCTTTGGAAAAAGTATGTAGTCAGCGCTTCACAAACATGATGCTTTCAGGTGCTCCTTGAAATCTCCAGTTTCCAAACTCAGATGTGGCTCCCAGTGGTCTCTCTGATTGGCTGTTGCAAACCAAACAGTGCACATGTGGTGCATCCAAGAAGAAAAAAAACAATTTGTCTTGATAAACACTCTGCATTAGGTGACGTCTAGACCGGATTCGGTCCCTATCAAGTTAAAAGCCAGGGAAATTAAAAAAATAAAAAAAATTTTAAAAAAAAGAACGATTTATTTAATCTGTCTTGAAAGCTTTCTTCTTTGATATAAAATTGAATGAGTGACTAAGGACAGTAATAAGATGATAAGAGTAGAGAATCTGAGCCTGGCAGACCTGCAGTATAGACTACAGTCTGGTCTTTTGTCACCATTAAAACCAACTGGGCTGCTACTGTTAGACCTGCTGGTGGGCCTCTTAAAAATAATGTGAATTTCCTGTTGTCACATGAAAGCTGTGTGTGTGTTAAAGATTAGGTGCTTACTGGTGTGTGTCATAGAATGGATTAGCCCAACACTGCTGAATAAGGGCCCTGCATGTGTGTGTGTTTCCAGGCTATCTTTGTGTGGATCAGTGTGGGTTTTAGACCTTGGGAAAGTGTGGACATTTTTGGTTGTTTCTCACTTTGTGAAACGCCTTCAGAGGGCTGTTGGTGCGTTCATTTTTGGTTTTAGGGTTCAGGTTAGAATTAGGATTAAGGTTTGGACATGTCATGTCAGGGTCAGAAAAGCAGAAGCACCAGCATGATGCCAAGAATCCATGGACAGTCACCCCAGGTTGAAGTGGTGTTCAGCTCAGTGCACCTTGTCTGGATTTGGAGATATTAAAGGGTCTTTATATTGCTTTTAACCAAAGATATTAATTGCTAATCTAAGGCAGGTGAACTCATTCAGGGGCATTTTTATTTGAACAGATGCCAAAATAAATCATTTTGCAATAAAATAGACATAATGTTGAATCTTTTCAGCAGTTGTTTTTGGTCAGTTTCTGCCTAAGTTTACATTTGTCTGTTCAGTATATGCTTAAAAAAATTCTTTTTCTTTATGCCTTTTATTGTATTAGCATCTAATCATACTAATATAATTGCTTCCACTTTAACAACATTAACAACATAATTAGACACTTGTGTTTATGCATTTAAATCCTTTCTGCAGTCTTCCCATGTAAACATATAAACATCACAGAGCCACAGTCATTGGCTTGAATTGAAGAGGACATTTTCATCACTGTGTTTACTGGCACAAGTTATTTAACGCCATGAAAATAGAGGAAATTGAATACACTGAATAGCAGATTTTTAAAAGACCCAACTGAAAATTAATATAAAACAAACCCACTTCTTGTTCCCTGATGTACTATATTTCAGGCTGATGATAACTAAAAAATTTTGATGTATAGGGGATGGATTCAATTGTATGAAAACTAAAAGATGTTGCAAGATTTTATTTTATTTATTTATTTTTTTAATTACAGAAAAACAGTAGCACTTAAAAAATTCTAACTTTAGTTATTTGTAGCTTCTTTGTTACCACAGCTTCTTAGAACTTGTAGTTTGCTTTGGTTCATGAGTAAGTTGTTTCACATATAAACAAATTAGTGCCCACAGGCCAAACAGCACTGAGGGAAGGGGTTAGTATAATTGACACCTAGTAATCTTAAGATCCCAAAAGCCTGTCCTTGATCAGATTCTTTTTTTCTGAGTAGGTTTGACACAAAAAGGTTTTAACCACTTTAAAAAAAAATGGACTAAAATGCTTCACAGTTTCTTCCACATAAGTTCATAAGTGTGACAGGACCAGATTTTGAGTGTGTGAAGCTTTCTTCATCATCTCACTTCTGCTATTAATTATCAAATAGCTCCATCTTGGGCAAACATCTCCTGGAAAATCTCTGTTGTTGACATTCTGGGTTTGTGGTTCCCAACATGTGGTCTGGGGTGTCCTTGAGTGGGCTCCAAATATAAAGTAAATTTCTCTGTTTATTTCTCTCCTTTGTATTGTGCAATGACAGCAAAAGAATTACATTTTCCGAACCATATGTTTGTTATTTCCTTCTGTCATCACCCTAGTACAGACCGTCATAAAAATCTCACATCAGCTCTCTCCAACCACACTCTCTCCGTATTTGGGGTCTTTGGCATGAAAAAAGAAACCCTGTCGGGGTATTTAATTGGCTGCCTGGTATCAGAGCGGCTGTGGGACAGTGGGAGTGTGACGTGGAAGCAGAGGCAGAGGATTGGAGGGCAGACTGGAATTATAAGGGGAGGGTGAGCCGAAGTGAAGCGTCCCAAAGAGCAGCCGGCCTCAGATCTGGCACTGCAGGACTCGCACAGGTCTCTGGAGTCAAGCCTCCTCCGCCTTCTCTCAACATGCATCCAACAAGACTCCCAACTCAGCAGTGACAAGTAATTCTCTATTTAAGAGCTCGGTGTTTGTGCGCAAAGGCCGAAATCAAAGGAGAAACTGTGCCTATTTTCTTGCGCATTTTTCTTTACGTCTCGAGAGCTGGAAGCAGGCGGAGTTAAGCGTTTCTGGGGGATTTTTTTTAATCAAAGGGGAATATTTTGTTCCGAGTCTCTTCACCGACATGGAGTACACTTCATCCCCGAAACCGCAGCTCTCATCCCGGGCAAATGCTTTCTCCATAGCTGCTCTGATGTCCAGCGGGAAGCCCAATAAGGACAAAGAGGCGGAGGAGAACACCATCAAGCCTCTGGGTAAGACAGAATTGAGGAATTAAATCAGAAAACTTGAACAGGTTCAATGTGGGCTTAGGTTTGCCTTGAATTACAGTTAAATACCACAGGTGTTCAGATAATCAAAGTTTATCGAGGACTGGCGTTTGCAACTACACTACTGAAGCAAGAAAATGTGGAGGCGTGAAAGAAGCAAAAAAATCAGTCAGTATTTTTTGCAAATAGCAACAAGTGTTATAATAAGAGGAAAATTTTGAGGAAACAAAATTAAATAAATAAGACTGAACTATAATAGCACTAAGATGAGGCTGTAGTCCGTAACATTTAGAAGAAAAATATCTGAATAAATAGAATAACAGAAAAATCTGTGCAATTTATCATTTATTAATCAAAGTTACGCAGTGGTAACGTTTACTGTGAAAACTCTTACTTTGCGCAAAGTAAGAGTTTTCACATTTGTTTTCACATTTGAATGATTTAACAAAAAATTGCAAATATGAAATGGACATGTTCGCTGTGCTTAAAGGGATCTAACATGACCCTCTCTCTTAATTGACGTGTGATGTTTCAGCATTTCATTTCCCTGTATTTTAAGGAACTTGCAATGCTTCCTCTTTTTTTGTAAAATGTTCATATTTTATTTATTTCCATTTTGCTTTATCAGTCAGCTGAAGATTAAGGATTGCTTCTCCAAAATAAAATAAAAAATGTCTGTTTCCCATTATTAATAAAAAAGAAAAGAAAAGCATGGGCATGTATATCAGACGTTAGTTTACACTTTTATTTTTTAATTTTCTCTGAGAGCAGTTTCTACTCATTAACAACAGATATGTTCTGTAAATCTAATATGTATTTTATTTTATTTTATTTGACCTTATCATTATAGAATTTCATTTCACACAGAGGCGCATATGGCTACTGTAGTTATAACGTTTGTAGTAAAATTTATTATACAACAGTATCACACTGTAGGATATTTTAGCAGACTGTAGCTTTATCCTGGCGTTTCCGTGTTTAAGACAAAGGCTTGCTGTTCTTTCTGGTGACAGGAAAATAATCACCACTCCTGTTCTCTCTATTTTCTCCGCACATCTACCTAAAAAAAATAAAACAGAGCAATTCGTGGAGAAGTCATCCTGCAACCAGCAGTCCCTGGCTGACCTGTCCTCTCTGGATGGGCATGGGGACTTCAGCGGGAGCGCGCCCGCGGTGTGCACGGAGCCGCTCATCCCCACCAATCCAGGCATCCCAAGCGAGGAGATGGCGAAGATCTCGTGCAGCCTTGAGACCAAAGAGCTGTGGGACAAATTTCATGAGCTGGGCACCGAGATGATCATCACCAAGTCTGGAAGGTAAACTACTGTGTATTATGTTTTATTTATTTATTTATTTTTTTTTTATTGTCCCATAAAAACAATAGTATCAATATAAAGACTAGATCAGAAAAATAGACGGAAAACTAAATTTTTAATGTTGAGAGAAATAACATTGGGCTAATAAGTGTATTATGGTTCGTTTTTGTTTGAACCTCCTTAGTGACCCGTTAAACCTTTTGGATTTAAAAAATAAATTAATTAATTAAAGCTCCTCTGCAGCTCTTTGACTTGTCTTTAGACAGAGCAGCGATCTAAACCGTAAAACTGCACACACACTGGGTCTGTTGACTTTCCACAGACGTTGTGAAACGGCAGTTACACCATAATTGACCCAAGAGCCACCTGAAAAAAAGACCACAGGTTGCGGTCATGTAACACCAGACAACACAGTTGGTTTAGGTGAACCTAAAATAAATAATTCAAAAACACTAGCTAACCAAATCAATTAAATAAAATCATTTTTGTAAAATATTTTATATATTTCTACATAATTTCAGCTGCCCCTGAGGAAAACGTGATCATGCAATTTTAAGGACCTAGAGACGATTGCGATTAAAGGAGTGCACATGAACGTGAACTGCATTTAACATGCTAATAAGAATATTTAGCGACATTAGTAGGACGCACTTGACTACTTTCAAACCCAGAAAAAACAAATGAATAAATAATATGCAGAGTTTTATTCCTACAAGCTATACGGCTTTAAAAAAAATCCTTTTGCAAACATTGTTTGTGAATATGCCTCTCTGAAAAACAAATCTTGGGAAGAAAAAAGAAAAACATTTAAAAAATAGTGACAGATTATTTAGGCTTGCACATGTATTAATTAAAATATTAGCAGACGGGGTGTACTTAAAATGACTAATGTTCTAATAGTAACCCAACAGTAAATTGATTCTGCTCTAATAAAACACCGATCAGGAGGATGTTTCCAACCATCCGGGTCTCTTTCTCCGGGGTGGACCAGGACTCCAAGTACATCGTGCTGATGGACATCGTCCCGGTGGACAACAAGCGGTACCGATACGCCTACCACCGCTCCTCCTGGCTGGTAGCCGGCAAGGCCGACCCACCTCTGCCCGCCAGGTATGCAGACCTAACCTCTTTTTCTTCTCTCTCTCCTCTTCCTCTTTTAACTCTTTATTGGAGGCTTGGTTTTTGGTTTTAAAGATTAAAAAGGTCCAAAAGAATTTTCCATATTTTCATTGAGCTTCTAACTTAAATGAAATTACAGTAGCCTAATGATATTGTAAAAATTCACTTGTTTTATTTTTTCTGTCTCTTGTGAATGTTAATTGAAGCAAATGCTGCCTATTTTATTTCAGTTGTGATGCTAAGCTTTATTCTATATGAAAATATGGACCTCGTTGCCCTCCATGTAGGCTATTGTTTATGTAACCTAACAGCTTTACATTTGAAACTGGTGTGAAAATCGGATCTTTTTCGTCTTTTTAAACGAAATATAATTAACAACTTGTGAAAAAAAAGTGGAGAGTAGAGCTATGATGCGTCACCGTTTAGACCAATGAAATAGGCTACTTTAAATTTTAGCAGGAATATCTGAAACATTGATGCTGATTGATGGCGATTCAAGAAATAGACCATTTGAAGCCCTGTTTTTACTGGGGTTGTGTGCAAGTTATTTGTAAATATTTATTTAGATATTTATTTCACGAACCTGGAGGTTAGAGCATGCTAAACATGTATGGTGATTTTATATGTTAGACTCAATCTGTCAGAATCGGACAACTTTTAAAAACAAAAAGAAACACGTGATGAGAAACAGTCGTCTATTGCAGCAACAGTCTGATTAAAGATTACAAAGATTACAAAAATAAAAGTACAACCTGTAGCCTAATAATATAAGCCATTAAAAGGCTTGGACTTTAGTATGCTGAAAACCGTTAACTTCCTGCAGGGTTTTGAAATTACAATCTCCAGTATTTACAGAGATGAAAACACAATTCTGTTGAAAATGTATGACAAGACAATATTGTTGGGCAATAATGACTTTTTGTGGTTGTTTTACTTGCAGTGTAGCTAATTCGCTCCCAGGCTATTATGAATTTATAAATTCCTACTTGACCTTAAACGACTTTTTTCTTGGTAAAATAACCTAAAAATATGTTGTTGGTTTTTTTTTTTGTTGTTGTTGTTTGTTTTTTTCCACCACAGTATTTACGGTAATTTTACTTGATTGTCTGGTTGCTAAGCGACTCGTAATTTGCCAACCTACACATTGATTGGGTAGGGAACGCAGGCTTAGAACGCCTCCCAGCCAATCAGAGCTGTTGTTCACTTTTCCTGCAGGTTGTACGTCCACCCAGACTCGCCGTTCACCGGTGAGCAGCTGATGAAGCAAATGGTTTCCTTCGAGAAAGTGAAGCTGACAAATAACGAATTGGACCAACACGGACATGTGAGCTCCTGTTTTCTTTCTTTCTTTCTTTCTTTCTTTCTTTCTTTTTCACATCTTTATCTCGAGAAAATAAAAACAACACGTCACGTATTAATCCAGCATTATAGAGGCTTTACTGTTGCGAAACCCTGTAAAAATGCGTTAAGCTAGCTTCATTTCAAGTGAAATAATAGACTCAAAGCAAACTTTATGAAGCCTGACTCCAGCAAATTGTTCTTTTAATCCTGCTTTCATTTACATCATCACGGCAAGCACAAGCAGGGACCAGAACACACCGCAGGGGGAAAAAAAAATAACAATCATCCATTAATAAGTCAACAGAAGGACACAGTCTGGGAAACACGGCAATTATTAGCTTAAAGGGGTGGGTGTACTTTTTCAGTCCAAAAATAGCACCCTAAGTCTATTTAGGTGGATGTATCCAAAAGAAATACACAGTGTGATGAGCACATAAAACTAAAAGTGTTCTACACCCGTTTTATTTATTTCAGTTTTGCCAGATTCTTTGTTTAATTTCCACAGTGACTAAAGGTGGAGTACAGCAGGTTTTGGAAATATTAAAAATGTCAAAGCAGCTTGTTTTAGGAACATATAATATTAGGGGAAAAAAGACACGTATGTGACCATTTTTATGAAAGAAATTTATTTTCTTTCCCCCCAGTAAATGCTTTTTAAAATCCTCTCATATTATCATATAAATTAAATGCCTACAAATTTCTGTTATTTAGTTACCTGACAGTGTTGCTGTAACATTGCAGCTAAAGTCTGATCATTTGAAAGGCTAAGCAGCAACAGTACATAGATTATATTTGCTACTATATAGTCTGTATAAATTAACCAGTCAGTTAAACATCTTTGAACTATTGTTGAGCAATTTTAAAACAGAGGGAACCAAAAGGCAACACTGATAAGCAGTACTGAATAAATACATCCAAAAATGCCCTCAAATAAATAATACCATTAGAGCTGTAATTTAGAAACTTTTTTAATAATTAAAAACATGTAATAAAACTGAATTTCTGTGAGTTTATTAACAGAATCATCACACACACACAAATAAATAAAGTTGAATAAGTGGTGCAGAAATAAAAAATTGTGCTGCTGAGCAGCCAGGTTGTGTGCACCATTTACATCCTGACTCTACAATGATACACTCTGCAAACAAATTATTCTTTGTTTATTGGCCTGACTCAGTGATTGAGACAGACATTTGTACATATAAACTGTTTTCTGGGCTGCAGCCAGACAGAAACAGTTGTGGAGGAAAACACTCACCATGGTGCTACAGCTGCTGCAGCATTAACAACTTTATCTGTTCACACTTCTCTCTTTATTTCCAATCACTGTGTTCCTTCCTCTGCTGTTTTATTACTCGTGTCTCTCTGCACATCATCCTCACCTATGTCGTTTTTCAAGCTGTTTTTTTTTTTCCTTCTTCTTTCTTCGCTTTCAGTCACAACACTGAGCTGGCTGGATATGAAGACCTTTTATCTTGAAAATATATGCAAAGCTGCACATTTCTTAAATGTTTCTCTGTTACTATTTTAGGTTTATTACATTATTGCTTGATGGCTATTGGCAGCATTTCAATATTTCTATAAAATATTAAGACTAGAATTTAGATTAAATATCTGTAGCAGTATCCACAGTGAATTTGGAATATTTTTTTCCAATGTTTCAATCAATTCCAGATATAAAACAATCTTTAATTTCCTGACTTCTGAACAGTAACATTTTTCCAACGATGAATAGTTCAGCCAGTGACTGTTGGGTAATACTTTCACATTGCATTATATTTTTTATACTTTGTTTTCATTTCCAAAACTACAATTCATAGAAAAGAGATGGGGGGGGGGGGGGGGAAAAAAAAAAAAAAAAAAAAAAAAAAAAAAAAAATTGAAAAAAAAAAATGGTCAAAAAAAAAAAAAAAAAAAAGTACAAAAACAGTATGCCAAAGAGGAAATGGATGACATGCAAGAAAAGAACAC
>VUQI01062853.1:5419-18670 GCA_015106735.1 Paratilapia polleni | reverse complement strand
TGACTTCTCAGAGAAGTCCAGTGTGCCGGCTCAAATTTGGGTATAAAAACATGAATTCAGTTTGAAATTCCTCAGTCCTGTTCAAAGTGGTAAAACATCAAGAACTCACTGAAAAGGAAGGAGTCTGCATTAAAGCACTTGATGCTGGATGGTCGTTCTTGTTTTTATGAAAGGTGGTCTAATAAATTTGTTAAGCATTGTATATTGCAGCAGCTTTTTTTTTTTTTTTCGTAATTACTGTCCTTGTTTATATGCCTCATTGTCAGTTCCTACTCCTGTGCTTTTTAGCATGGTTAATTTTTCTTAATTTTTAAAAAAACATTTTATTGTTTGTTTTGTTTGTTTTTTTTAACTGATACAACCATGTGTTGTTATTTTACTGGTAATTGTTTCAGTCATTACAGTAAGTCATTACATACTTACTGCATGTAAGATTACATTGGCACCACAGAAATTGATCGTTCTCCCTCAGTGTCTTTTCCAAGGTTTTTAAGTAAATAAGTGGTATGTTGAGGTTGAGAAGACCCCATGGAGTACATGAATCACCCCTGAGTTCATTTGTTCTAACTGCTGCTCCTCTGCCTGTGGCCCTGTTGAATGCATCTCAAATCAATCATGGAAGGTAATCCTCTCTTCTTCTTCCCTCTGCAGAACGGGAATCCTCAGAACCCGTATTGTGCAGGGATTGATGGTGTAATGGAAGCCTACTACCAGAGTCTTAAGTCAGTTCAGCTTTACGGCCCCACTAACTTCTCTCCTGTTATCAACCATGTGGCCAGGTAACACACATACACCAGTGATTCAAAGTGTCAGATTTTACATCTTTTAGTTTTTGTTTTTCAATATTCCTTATGCAGAACGCACACTGTTTTACACTTGCATATTTGTTATCACTGCTTATAAAATGAACTTCAAATCATTTTAGTACGCGTGAAAGAACATTGAGTACATTTCACTCCGCAACTGACGCTCAACATGTGTTCTCAGATTTTCTGTAATGAGCTTTGTGAAGCAGATGTTTGCATGTAGCTAAGAAGAGTCTAAGAGAGAAAGAGAAAAGCCTCGGGACACAAACAAAGTACCTGATGGATGATTGCATGTTTGTTTGTGCCTGCGTTCCGATGAGAAGGTAATTTATGCTGCCGGGAAGCCAAGCAGGCGCAAGATCAAGACAAAGTTCTCCAAAACAAAGAGACATCAAACTATTCATGCACGTTTGTAATTAAAGAGGCGTTCTCAAGTGAGATCTCTTATCAGGTTACTTATCATATCTGGAAGATAATTTACTTAATTCTTAATTGCTTAGTTACACATGAAGAGACAAAGCTGGTCCAGAGGGAAAAGCATGTGTAATACAGGTGGAGCAGTTCGCTTATCCAGCTTGTAATGTCACCTACGTATCTCTCCTTTTCTCGACCCATCTATTTTTCCTTTAAACTAATCATCTTTCGAGAGAATAATTCAATATTTTGGGAAACATCCTTCTTTTCTCTTTTTGGTGCTGTAGTATTTGACCCCTTACTGTTAAACAAGCCACCGACAGCAACTGATTAGCTTATCTTAGCATAAAATCCACACTTCTAAATCTCATTGATTATTAGCATGTCTGGTTCATTTAATCCTTACAAACCTAGAAGGTGGCCACTAAACAAAAGAGAGCAAGTCAGAAATGTTAAATGATTGAGTCAACTGTTAAATGAAGGCCCTCCTCTCTACTGAGCCTGTGTAAGCAGCCACAAACACACACACAGCTCACAAGCTGTAAAACAAATGCTCTCTGGGACACACAGAAGGGTGGCATGCAAGGCTGGAGAGAGAGAGAGCAGGAAACACCCAAACAGACAAAATCATAGTAGGCCCAGCTTGGCCTGTAACAGTGTGTGCACTGTCATAGCTTGTGCAAGTGCTGATCTGGAGTCTGCTTGGTAGGAATTTTCTATAAAGATTTAATTTAAAATATGGATTTTTATTTATAGTTACTCATTAGGTTTTGATGTATAAAAGGCCTACCCAGCCCACAGATTAAAAAAGAATTACCTGCAGCAACACAACACAAAAGTAGGTCTACTGTGCAGGAACACGGTCAAATGAGCAGAGACTCACTGACTAAGATGATCCTTTTTCCTTGATAAAAAAAATCAGAGTGAACTCGCTTTTGTTTTTTTATTTTTTAGCTTAAGGCATAAAAATTCTCTTTTTGCAGTCTTATTTTCCCACACTGTAAATCTACTAGTGGCAGCTCCACACCCTCTGCATTCTGGTCTTTCTGCATTCTAAAAACCCAGAAATACCCCAACCATGTGGGCTGGTGATTAAATGTGAAAGAACACAGTACATTACACTCCGCAAATTGTACTGCCCCTCCTTATTCTCATTTACACCTATTACACATGAAAACCACAGGCCTGGAAACCCTACGTCCTGCTTGGCACAGTTACTAGATACTAGCTGGAGAACACATCATACAATCAAAGGCTTCTGCTGCCACAACTCAACTTGATTTCCTTCTTTGTTGGAATCACAAACATTAATTTCATGCTGTATTCCTGTTGGTTGGCTAGCACATGTAGGTTGTAGCAGCAGTCACACTCTAAGATGATCATCTTAAATTTTTCTTTTATGCAAAGTGAAGCTAACCTTCTGTTTTATAGTTTGATATTTAATAGAGTGTTTATTTAACTTCTTCTGTCTTTGTCACTGAAATACTCTTCTGCTCAGTTGAAATAACAGACCAACTAAACCAAAACTGCAATATGTATGCTTAGAGCTTATACTAGCTGCAAACATAAAATATATCACAAAGTTTTTAAACATAAATATGTTAAACACTTCAAAGATGTAAACAAGACATCATTTTTCATAAACCTCTCTCCCCTTGGAGCCAGACTGCAGATCATTAACTGTGTTTTTGCTCTGAAAGTTTTAACTTGAAGACCTGGTTCAGCTGAGTGAGAGAAGAACCAAACTACTCAGCACACATTCCACAAATTCCTCCACCTAACCTCATTAAAAACTTTTAATACTAGCTGTTATGGGGACATGTAGCATCTTTCTGCAACTGTAAGGCCTGTTTATCAACTTTAAGCTTACAGTTTGTTTCTAAGTTCAGCCTCTGCATCCTATCTTCTCTTTTGCTTTTCTGTTGATAGGACACCCCCATTTATCATCTCTTCTATCTCTTACTCCGCTCCCCCATGCAGCTTAGTAATTATCAACTTTGTCTTCCTTGGTCTCGCGCTGTCTCAGACTCAAGCCGTTTTGCTATATTTCAGTGTTCCTCTATCTGCAATACTATGTGATCATCTACAGTGAAAGTTATTAAGTGTCAGTTGTTGCCAGAGGTGAAGGAGTCAGACATAAACATTTGTCTGAAACTGAAGCAATTGGAATATTCTCAGGTCACGACTCACATACGAGTGAAAGGGCACACCTAGTAACGCTAGAAAAACTAAAATCCATATTAAACCGAGGATCTGTAGAATTGATAAAAAGACAGAAAAAACTGTTTGACAGATTAAGATCCTCCAGAGTAGGAGGTAAGTGACATTTGGGCTGTCTAATTTCCAAAGGATACGTACTGCCTCATTTCCACACATCTTTTTTGTGTGGTTTATTAAATAAAGCAGCTAAATACTTCACATGTAATTAAACTACACGGTATGTTGTTTAATCTACTCAAGTAATGAATCATGATTATAACAAAAAGACACGAGGAGCACAGAAATAACCACAAATATGTTTTTTGTGTTTTTTTGTTTGGTTTTTTTTTGTACAGATATGCAGCTTCTGTGAAGGATGGCTCTCAGTACTTTGTGCTCCTCATCATCACAGATGGCGTCATCTCAGACATGGCCCAGACCAAGGAGTCTATTGTCAATGTAAGGATGTGTAGAGTAGCTGTAAACACCTGAGCCAGCACCCCGCAAAAAGTTGACAGTTTGAAGAAATATTACTTGCATCTGTTAACATGTTTAACTTTAATAATGATAAACAGACTTGCAAGGAAGTGTTTTGGGAACTTAACAGCCAATACCATTCAAAACTGATGACTTGCTGAAGGAATCAGGAAGTAATGTTCTCTAAAAATGTGAACGGCAAACATGCAGTGAAGCAAGCAAATTCCTCCCCAGTGAAACTTTATGTAGCATACTTTATACAGAACAACAAATAACAAAGCAGGTCAATGAAAAGAGAAATGGCTGCCATGAAAGCAACTGCTGATTCAATAACAAACTGTATCTAAGTTACAGATTTAACACTGTGTCTCAATGCAGATACCTTCCTTAGTAACCCACCATTTATCACACCATGAACTTTCTTGTATAGTGCTTGAATTTCTGCAGGAAGTGTTGTCTTAAATCGAAAATAGCAAGTTGTGACCTTGTTGGTTATGGCTATTGCAGCAATTGACTGTGATTATCATGCTAGCTGCCTCATTTGGCAAACATTTACAACTTCAGAATCATCCTCTGACCCACAAACATAAAATATTCCACACACACATGCAACATTAAAACCCGATAAACTGGTTAGCTAAAGGTGGGAGACCCTGATTTTCTCACCTTTAGCACGCTAGCTAGCTAGCATAGATGTCTCCATTAGCACCGATTACATTGCCGCCTGCTAATAGCTGAATATTATTTTGTGGTCCCTCCAGTTTTACTACATCATCAAAATGGTGATTATTGATGTTTAGCTGAAAAATGAAACCAGTTCGGAAATGGCAAAAACTGCAGTTCCTCTAGCTGCCACTTGAGGCTGGCTCCAAAAGGAGTCCCGTGTTTAAATTGCCAACTTTGTGTCTTTTGCCCTGTCTCTCTTCTGTTTCCCCTCACCCCAAACTGATCCCGGCAGATGGCTGCCCCTCCCTGAGCCTGGTTAAGCCCGAGGATTCTTCCTGCTAAAAGGGAGTTTTTCTATCCCACTGTTGCCAAGTGCTTGCTCATAGGGGGGCATCTGATTGTTGGGGTTCTCTCTCAAGCATTGCACATTATAAAGCACCTTGAGGCAACTGTTGTTGTGATTTGACGCTATATAACTAAAATTTATTTAGAAATTAGAACTTTACAGCATTAAAAGCATATTTATAGCTTGGCACAAAAAATTGTTTTGGCCCCCATGGCTAGGTTCCCCCTGGATCTATGAGTTAGTGATTTTTTTTTTTTCAATAACTCACATGATGTGATGTAAATATGTTGGTTACACACTGTGTTGTGATGAGAAAAGTTAGAAAACAAGACAAATGACTTTCTACCAAATTTTAACTCTTTCCCCCCATAAAGACAACATTTGACGACCTCCCCTGTACCTTTAATGACAAGTTTTGATGTCTCAATATATCAATAAAGACGTGTTTTGATGACCGGGTTTTTTCAAGGGTAGCCCTAGTAAGCTGTATAGGCAGAGAGCACCCTCACTAACTTCTAATGCACATCCAGTCATTTCGTTCTGGAAGCAGGCCTGAAATATGACAGAAACTGCTCAGTTCAGAAAAGAGCTTCAAGGGTTACTCCTAGCAGGCGTCCAAGGGGGAAAGAGTACACATTCACAATCAACGCAAAACTAAATGCAAATGAGCAGAGCTGTGAAAACTTGTGTAAACATGAGGGAATTTAATTAAAAGTAGAATTTCACATGTTTAATATGGCCATCTCTTTACTCATATCCATATGTCCATCCTTCCTTTGCCTATGCCACCAGATATAAAATGCGACTAGGCAGCTTTTCCTTCGGTTATTTTTTTAGTGTTTGCTGTGCTGCTCTCACTTTCAACAGCATGCTATTCACCTTTGCACTGTCCTCTCATCACTGTCAAGTCAAAGCGTACTCCAGAGTCTGACGGAATACAAACAAAATGAGCAGTGAACAGCAGCCATGTTTCTGAAACCGGTGATCCATCTCAAAGCCTATGAAAACAACAAAAAACAGGGATTTCTTGACAGTGAAATGTTAAGGAAAAAAGGAGGCTTGGGAAGGAAAATGGTTAAAAAGGGGGGCAAAGATATGGGAAATATCGGGGAGAAAAATGAGCAGAGCAGAATTAGAAACCCATATAGGGCCTTTACCAAGGGGAGCAAAAAATAAGCGCAATGTTTTGATAAGATCATCTGTCTTTCTACAGCCTGAGGTCAAAACATTACTCACTGAACACACTCACACGCTGGTGGACTTCTCTTTCAAATACACATTCTGTGATACTTGCACAAACGCGCTCACATACAGCACAAACACACGTCATTTGTAAGCTGTCAGTGAGTTCAGGCTGTGTTGTTGAGTCTCTCATGTCTAATATTAATTACTATGATGGCTCAACCCACGCAGCGCTCCGGGGGGGGGCTGTAGAAAACACACATGTCAAAGATTCACACACATGCAGAATACATACAGTATGTGTCATCAAGACCCTGAACGTGACATGATTTGTTTACCAAAGAAAAACTCCAGAGTATGCTTTGGGTTCTGTTTAACCTTTGCTAATGTCCAGCATGGGTAGACACAAACAGTATTTCACTCAAATAACGATTCTCACAGTTTTTAATGTTTTGAAATATTAATTGTTCTTCCCCCTCTCTCTCTCTCTCTCTCTTACGTAGGCCGCCTGCCTGCCAATGTCAATCATCATTGTGGGAGTAGGGCCTGCAGAATTTGATGGTAAGCCAACAAGATCTTGAAATATGTGTCTAAAAACAATCAGTTTTTGCACCAGAAAATTTCAAGAACTTTTGAATTCTTGGTTTTGTGTTGTCACTCTATAGGTGTTTTCAGACTTAAACAGCAGTAAGAATTTTAGATTTATTCTCCTCAGCTCACTTTATCCTTTTATCCTTACAGCCATGGTTGAGTTGGACGGTGATGAAGTCAGAATCTCATCCAGAGGAAGATACGCTGAGAGGGACATTGTTCAGGTGCATACTGCTTATTCTCTTAAACCATTACTCATCTTTCTTATTCTCTTGCATAAAATCAAGATTGCTTCTAAACCCAGTCCAGTATTCCAGCTGAGCTCTGTCACTCAGTCATCTAGTTATCACAATTTTTTTTATTTACTTTTTTAAGCATCAAGTTTCGATTTCAGATAGAGGTGTATAAAAGCCTGCTTATAATTGATATATAAGTAATGGAAAAAAGAAACATCACTGTAAACACCTGTGCAAGTGGGAAAAAGTAGCATTCTTTACTGCTTATAATTTGAATGACCCATCACATTTTACATTATAAGAGACTTTATGGATGAGGATGAGCTGGAGTGAAAACTTTAATTCAAATAAAGTGAACATCATGTGAAAAGTAGTTGACAATGCTGCAAGCACCAAAACAAATGCAGTTCCTTAAATTGCGACTTTAGGCTCACTCCAGAAGCAAGTCAACCCCCAAAGACTCCCATGTTGAAAATGCCTGAATGTACATATTATGGCTTTGTCTGTGGTTAATTGTACTAACAGACCATCCAAGAAGTCTGTCTTTTTTCTTTTTTTTTTTTTTTGGTTTGTTTGTTTTAAACCAGGAACAGCTACGAAAAACAAGAAATACACTTAAGACCTTAATTTGTTTGATAGCGACACCATTTTTTGTAGTTTTGTGTCTGTACACCACCACAGTGGATTTTAAATCAAACTATCAATATGTGATTGAAGTGCAGACTTTGAGGGGTTTTTTTTTTCAAAGGTTTAATAAAAAATTTGCAGTAACTGTTGAAGAACCACAGCCGTTTTTATACATAGTCCCCTATTTTCAGAGGCTCAAATTTAATTGGATAAACTAACATAGTTGTTAGTCAATGACTGCCTGAAGTCTAAAACCCATGGACACCACAAAATGCTCTGTTTCCTCTGGGATGCTCTGCCAGGCCTTTACTGCACCACCTTCAGCTGCTGCTTGTTTGTGGAATTCTATGTCTTCAGTTTTGTCTTCAGTCTTTTGTCTTCAAAAGTGTGTTCTGTTGGGTTGACATCAGGTGACTGACTTGGCCATTGAAGAATATCTCATTTCTTTGCCTTGAGAAACTCGTGGGTGCTTTTGCAGAATGATTTGAGTCATTATCCATTTGCACTGTGAAGCACCATCTGATCAGTTTTGCAGCATTTGCCTGAATCTGAGCAGAGTATAGCCCTGTATACTTCAGAGTTCATCCTGCTACTTCTGTTAGCAGTCACATCATTCTGGTACAACTTATTCTTGGATTCATCTGTCCAAAGAATTTTTTTCAGAACTGTGTAGTTGAATCTGGCCTCTCTGCTCTTGATTGTAACCATTGGTTTGCACCTTGTTGTAACCCTTTTGCATTCATGAAGGTGTCTCTTGATTGTAGACACTGACAATAATATGCCTACAACTTGGTTAGATGCTGTGAAGTTGTCTGTCTTAACCATGGAAATAATTCTGTCATTATCCACTTTAGTTGTCTTCAGGCCTTTTGGTGTTGCTGAGCTGGTCAGTGCTTATATCCTTTTTAAGAATGAACCAGATTGATTTGGAAATTCCTAAAGTTTCTGCCATCTCTCTGATGGGTTTAGCTTGGTTTTTCAGCCTAATAATGGCCTCCTTCACTTACGCTTAAATCTCTTTGGGCCAATACGATCCAAAATTTGTGTAAAAAAAACAAACAAACCTTGAATTAAAGCTGAAAGTCTGCATTTCAGTTACATATTGATTACTTGACTTAAAATCCAAAAATCTCTGGGATGTAACAGGCAAAACTACAAAAAATGTGTCGTTTTCCAACAAATTATGGACCTAACTATACAAACTATAAATGTACTTGACATTTTATTTCATTTTTGTGTGCTGAAAGACCACCTGTGCTCTGAGGTACTTGAAATACACTTGACATATCAAGAGCTCAAGATTAGGTAATTAAGTGGGACCCACCTCAAGACCCCTATCAAGTCAGTTGATGTTTTAGTTGTGCACATTCCCAACAAAATTACAGTTACAGCACAAACTGTGGGCCCAGACGCTTTTATAGGGCCCGGGAGGTATGGGCAGACAGAACTGACTGTGTGGTGCACCAGACCCCAGATGGCAATACGGACAGACACACATACACACAGAAAGATAATGGCAGGCTCCCCAGTAACTGTGAGGAGCCAAATCTCCATCCCTCCATCTTTTACTCAGTCTCGCTTCCTCATTAAAGTGAATGAACAGAGAACCTCAGCTCTAACCCCTGGCCTAATGCCCAGCTTAAAAAGCCTAGGGCATTGTGGGGTCTGCAGTCAGTCATGCAGGAGGGACCTGTGAATTGCATTGAAAAACATTAGAATTTTACCCATGTGGCTTCAACATAGCCACAACATAAGCTATCTTTTGTGCTTTAGTTCTTTATTCTTAAAAATTCATTTAGTTTAGCAAAGCGGCCACATAGATATGCCTTGAATGTATAAACTCACAATCTTACTCCAAATCGTGTAGTATTAATTCGCTCATCCCTTCAATCATCTGTTCAATCATGCATTCACCCCTTTCTACCCTTCCCTTTTTATTTGCATTTTCCATTTTGTTTGTGTTGCTGCAGGGGATCACATCACAATGGCAGGTAGCCCATTTCAGCTTTAGTCTTAGCATCGAGGCAAAAAAAGAAGAAATGCAAACATTGACAGCAAACCACTTGTTTGATTGCGACATGGAGAAGTCACGTTTTGCTCCTTCCTGACCTTTATACCGCCGCTGTCATGTCCTTATTTCTCACACCCTCCCTCAGAGCCACACTCATTAGTTGGTTTTTTAACAAGCTCAAGCACACACATACACAGACGCTCCATGCAGAAAAGACCTGGCGATGGTGTAAAAACTAAGTTTCTGCACAGGAACATTACACCAGCTCAGCCTGCAGGATCTCATTATCAGAAAGCTAATAACCCAGAGTGTCATGGTGAGGCTTACCTTCCACAGCAAGTGTTTCCAGCACAAATTGTCTTCATTTGTGATCTTGTGATTGCAGTTGACAACATCTCATTAAGTAAATAAAAAAGTTACTTTGTCTTCCATTGGAAGCACATTGTGAAGGAAAATTTACAGGAATGATTACAGCAAAGTGAAACAACTTCAATGTTCATATTGTTTTAAGAGAAAAGCTGTTCTCAACGGGCACGTTATGTTTTCAGCACCACTGTAAAATAGGCAGCATTTTCCAACCTTTCCATTTGATCCCAGTAATCCCTGACTTTTCCTCAAACTAACTGGTGCTTTTTATGTAGCTGCTGGCTTGTATTTTCACCTTACCTCAGGGCTTCCAACTGCTCAATTTCTCACTCCAGCAGCCCCAAACGGCATCAGCAGACTCCCATACCTGAAATTCTCAGTAAAAACATGACATGACAATTTGCACTTTTCTTGTATCTACATGTTCTGCTCAGCATGGTGACATTAAAGATCCAGAGTTTTAGTGTTACTGTTGAGGCAAAACTTTTGCGTTTGCTGTCCCCTGATTGCCAGACAACCAGACACCAGAGTTTCATTTCAGAAAACAGGGCGAATCTGCAGCGTCTTAATTAGAGTAGATTCTTCTCGGGAGCAGCTGCAAATTGTGATCTAGACTGGTAAGACAGCTGTACTTTTACAGAAATAATCTTGCAGTTCATAAGTATGTCTCCCACTTATTTATAACAAAAAAGCAGATGAATAATATGACTTAATTTGAATTCTTCATTTTTGTCACTCTTCCCACTGCTTTGCTCCCACATATTTCACCCTCAGTCTTCTCCTCCTTCTTCTTTCTCACCCCTCTTTCTCTTCCTTTCACTCAATCTCTTCTCCATCTGCTCTTTTCTTACTTTGTGCCATCTATCCTCTCTGTGGCTTCTCTCATTTTCCCTCTCTTTATAAAACCAACTGTCTCCCTACTCCTTTCACCAGTATCTACACCTCTGTAACTCCTATCAATTGGCCAGTCCTACCTCCATGAAGTCATTTTTAAAGCAGGGTTTTGGACAAAAGCTTTCTAACTTTAAGCCATCTGTTTTATTGTCTAAAATGCCAAATTGCTGTGATAAAGAAAATGCATGTTTAATTCATTCAATCAGAACCCTGCGTGGCTGCTTTGCTTCAAAAATTCAGACAAGCAAGAGACAGGTTTTTGAGTACTGTTCACATTTAAAGTTACAAAGAGAAAGGCAGTGACTAACTGGTGAGTTTCAGTACAAAATTCAATCGAATACAGTAAAAACCACATGAAAAGCAGCTAACGGTAGCTTATGTGGTAGTGTGACATTGAATTACCAGGACCAGCAAACACTGAGGAAATAATCATCTCTGCTTGTTGTTCAGTTTAACTAGATGTATCATGATGTAGTCGTATCAACAATAACCGTGATATGTAAAAAATTTAATACAGATGACATGTTAATAATACACATGTAATAATATCATAAATTATCCAGTGACTATCTGGTTGACACTCCAACAAAATAGGTGGCAGTATTGGACCTTAACACTGTTTGGAACCCACGCTAAAAGGAAAAAAAGAAGACACTGACCATAAACAGTATAAAACATGGATGTAGCTTCTGAGGCGAAAAAAATTAAGTCAGTGCGTGCCCTTTTTAATATTTCTCTCCTTCTCTTACCTTTCAGTTTGTCCCATTCAGGGACTACATCGACCGAACGGGGAACCACATCCTGAGCATGGCCCGGCTCGCCAAAGATGTCTTGGCTGAGATCCCGGACCAGTTCCTCTCCTACATGCGGACCCGTGGGATAAAGCCTTCACCGGCGCCACCACCATATACGCCACCAGGGCAACCCCTCCAAACCCAGATCTGAGGAGCATGGCTGGAAAAGGGTTTGGAGTCAGGAGTTCGCTGAACTTTACACGCGAAATACTTCCATTTCCTTAAAGCCGCTCTCCATGCCTTGTGGTTGTGGATCACAGTGGTCTTTCATGTGTTCAGAAAGCTGCATGCCGGGCCAGGAGGGTGACGCTTTTGAGGGCAGGAAAAGAAAATGAGAGTCTGTTTACTTCCACTGTCAAGCATTCCTGTTATTGTCTGGATTTCTTTTTTTCTTTTTTTTTAACTTATCTGTTTTATGCCTGGAAAACCTGGAAAGGCTTTGGAGAAAGTTCAGAGAGTCTTGATTCAAGTTGTGAAGAAAAGAAGAAATAAAAGAGGGAAAGGAGTATAAAACTCCGCTCTTACTTTATACAGAGAATGTCTCCAGACAAATGAAGGAATTACTTGATCTTAAATGAACAGTAATTTCACTTGTAAATAACTGGACATATGTACCTTCTTCTTTCTCTCTTTCTCTCTCCAAATCGCTCATTGTTTACAGTAAATGCTAACAAGGATTTTTACTGTTGATACTTTTATATAGTTTCACTATGAAGCTTGTAATACTCTCTCTTTCTTTCTCTCTCCTGGCATCCATGCCAGGTAGCAGCAGTGCAGGTCCTGGTAGCTCTTCTGTACCGTACTGTACCGTGCTGTACTGTACCGTACTGTATTCTAGTGTTTGTATTAACCTTTTGCATGAGTGTAGCCTCAGTCAACTGCATGCATATAGTGGCCCTGCACTACCTCTTCTACCCATCTGTCTGTCTCTGTGGGATGAGTGTCTGCCTGCCACTATCTCCATTTGTCACTTCACTATATCTGTCTTCTTCAACCTTATATGCCAATCTCTCTCAAACCTTTGTTCTTTTCCACATTTGTCACTTTTAGCTGTATTTCCATCCAGCCTTTTTTCGCTAGTTGAATTGAAAACTTTTTGCTCATCTGCAAAAAGAAGGGTTTTATTTATTTATTTTATATATATAACATTAATAGAGGTGGGAATCACCAGAGACCCCACGATACGATATTATCACAATACTTAACTCATGATACGATATTGTTGCGATTTTTAACATTTTGCGATAGTATTGCAGCAACATATATTGCAATATATCCCCTCTTTTCAACTGCAAATTGTCCTCAAAGTTAAACTATGTCAGCATCTGTTTTATCTAACAAGATAGTTATCTCACTTCAGTTGTTTTTTTGTTTTTTTGTTGCAAAATGAAATTGTCAAGCATACCAACACTGTCACTAAAAAATGTCATAAATGTTGCCATAAGACGCGGAGTCACTCTGCTTTCAGTCTGCGATTGAATGAGTTCAAGTTGGCAGTTACATGCAGTCTGTTTCTGATAATAGTCGGTCGCAGAATGCCGTCCTATTTTTACTCTAGTGTGACTGAGCCATTAGCTCGCTCTGAATTAGGACGTAGCTTTGTCAAGCTAAGTGTGTCCAGTGTTGGATAGTTTTTCGGTTG
>VUQI01062852.1:0-12144 GCA_015106735.1 Paratilapia polleni | reverse complement strand
AAAAACTTTTCAAAAAAAAAAAAAAAAAAAAAAAAAAAAAAAATCACATCTCTGTGTTTTCAGTGATTTTTAGGATCAATGTACATTTCAACTCTGTTACTGAAGCTGACTTAAAACAATATGGACAGTCACCATTACCTTAATACTAGAAAACTAGCAACAAGTCTTTTAAACTTCATAAAACATTACTGGGCTCACAACTTACTTGGTTTTCAGACTTTCTGAGAAAAATGCCCTGATATTAGACCTCCTCCTCCTTCTCCTCCTCTTTCCTTTCTGGCTCCTCCATGGTTATCAACCTACCTGCATGTGCACCCACCAGAGGAGACACAGTGGAACGTACGGTTATATTGTAACCTTGGTTCTCTGAGTGAAGAGACTATCTCTCCACTTCGTTACATATTCCATATGTACGGGGATGACCCCCCCTATTAGTCAGGACATGTGGATACTTCTTTAAGACACTCCGGTTTGCCCAGCCACGCCCCACACCTTATCTACTGTATAAAGCACCTGTGCTGGCGTGAAATCACTCATAGTTTGATCGGACCATGTCTCAGAACGGCCTCAAAGCTGGAGAGATAGTCTCTTCACTCAGAGAACCAAGGTTGCAGTGTAACTGTACGTCGTCTATTATATCGAGACCATCTCTCCACTCAGTTACATATTCCATATGTACGGGGTAACTCTTTAACACACCCCGAGAGGAGAGAGTGCAGCCCAACATCCCAACACCACAGTGCAGGCAAACAAACTATTTACAAATGTACATATTTACATGCCAACCAAGTCAGGGCCCTGCCAGACGCGAAGGCTAAGCCTAAAAGGCAGAGAGGCTGTCAGTCTGCCAGACGCAAGACTAGCACCAGTGAACACCCTGCAAGATGCAAGGGCAAAGCTATGAACGGAGCATCCGCTTTGATCGGCCCGCAACATGCTAAGCCGGTCATGGAGACAATGCCCAGTTGGCTACCGCTGAGACACACCTAGCACCTGCTCCCTGAAGGAGGGGCTGGCTGCCTCGTTAAGATGGTAGAATCTGGCAAGAGTGGACTGAGACGACCACGTTGTAGCTGCACAAATGGTTGAGAGGGAGGCTCCCCTTCATAAGGCCCATGAAGTGGCGACACCTCGGGTTGAGTGAGCCCGAACTCTGGATGGGACGGGAGTTCCTGAGAATGCATGTGCCTGCTAAATGGCATCCACAACCCAGTGGGACAGCCTGGCCTTTGACAAGGGTCTGCCCAGAACCCCAGGGTTAAAGCAGACAAAGAGTTGGTCTGTTTTCCTAATGGCCTGAGTGCGCCTGATGTATTCTGCCAAGACCTGGACAGGGCATAGAGCAGCCTGGCATCCAACCACCTCCTGGTCTACACCAGTGGTGGGGAGTGACCGCAACTCAACAGACTGGGACAGGTGGAACTTGGATAGGATTTTGGGTAGAAATGCAGGTTTAGGGTGGAGGACAACACCTGATCCATCCGGCGAAAACCTGCAGCAATCCCTGTGGACTGATAATGCATAGAGCTTGCTAATCCTCCTAGCAGATATTATAGCTAACAGGAAAGCAGTTCTGAGAGAAAGCCATTTCAAAGCAGCACCCTCAAGGGGCTCAAATGGGGGATGCTGAAGTGAACCGAGAACTAAATCCAAGTCCCATGAGGGAACCGAGAGTCCAGACATGCACATCGTAAGCCTCCGGGCACCCCTAAGAAGCCGGGAAATTAATGACAACTCATCCTCATTGAGTGCTGAAAGACCAACACGAACAGCCTTAATTGTGGCCACCATACCTCGCAAGGTAACAACACATTTGCCTGCCTCCAGCTGGGACTGCAGGAACTGCAGGATGGCCTGTGCTGTAGCTGGTGAGACGCACACCAGGTGGCAAATAGCCCCCAGCAGTATGAATAGGCAGCCCTCGTGGATGGTGCACGAGACTCCTGCATAGTTTGTACTACAGGCTCTGGCAACCCTAGGGCTAGGAGCCTCTCAGGGGCCAGGATGGAGTCTTCACTCTCCTGGACTCAGCCCCCCCCTCGACATAATGTTGGCTGCCATGTTTAATGGCCCTGGCACATGTACTGCCCTGAGGGAGCAGAAGAGGGGGTGAGCCCACTGCTACAAGTGGGTTGCTAGCTTGGAGAGGAGGGGAGAACCTAGGCCCTCCTGCCCGTTGATATAGGCTGCTGTGACCGTGCTGTCTGTCCTGACGATAATATGATAGCCTCTCAGTCTCGGCAGGAACTGTCGGAGTGCAAGGAGGACAGCTCTCAGCTCCAAAACATTTATGTGCTGGGTCACTCAATGACCGGTCCAACGGTTGTTGACCCCAGGAAGCCGCCTGAAGCTCACCTATGCTGCTGGAGTGGCCAGAGCCTTCCTGCACCTGACGACACAGGTGATGAAGGTAAAGGGACATAATGGCTCCTGTGTTAGCCAAACGGATCTGTGTAGCGATGGCCCTGTGCAGCTTAGTCAGCAAGCCATCCATGACCCTGGAGTTACTGCTAGGGCAGGTGGCTTTGCCGAGAAATGAGCTAGAGGGGGAGAACAAGGGAGCGAGGACCTGGTCCACCAAGGGAGCGGCCCACAGGCAATCTGTTCCCGGTAATGCATGTTAGAAAACCTTCTGCATGCAGAGGACCGTCTGTGCGCAGCTGCAGGTGAATCAAATTGTCTTCACACCAGGTCTTTAAAGTCGGGCAGAAGGGGCACCTGGACTTGTAAGGGCCGTAACTGCACAGTCTCTTCAAACCTAGATGTGGCCGCCACAGGGTTTTCAGGGAGGGCAATATCCAGAGTCCTAGCTGCCCTACCAATAACATCTGAAAAACTGCTCTGGTCTAACTCAGCTCTTGAGGAGCTAGCCATTGGCTGTCCACATAATAGTCCATTCTCCTCAGAGGAGAAGACATTCTCTATACCCACGTCTTCCCCCTGTTCGTCCTCCTCTTCTGGCTCCCACCCTGGGGCTGGGGCCAGAAGGGGGCTGCCATGAGGCTGAACCGTAGCAAGCTCAAAACCAGGGGGAGGCAGGGACACCTGCCAATGCCCTGAACACTCCCCTCTCCAATATGAGGCATCCACATTCCCAATTTTGCCCTTAGGCATATGAGAAAGTGGGGAGCCTGCACGCTTTACCCCCAAAAAGCGATAGCGGGCCTCTCTAGTTTGTGCAGGCATGACACGCTGAGCCAGAACAGCGTGCTGTGCTTGGGACTGTTTTATCAAGCACAGCACGCATTTATCATGCCCATCCTCTAAAGGTATAGAAACACCACATCCCACACAAGAATGTCCCTCATGGCCTGCCATACTCGCAGGGGACGGGGACAGCTGTAACCAGGAAATCACTCTCTTTCCACTGTTTACTAGTAACAGCTGACTTAGCTAACAGCTGAGTAACCCACTGATCTGATTATGCTACGTCAGATAACCACCTTATCTTCCCCATTCTCTTTTTTTTTTTTGAGCGGCTTTACCGGAGAAGGGACTATATCTGCTTCTGATACACAGTCTGTGTGGAGAATGAGGATGCTTGGCGGAACGTATTGGCCGACAGAAGCCTACACTGAGCAAGCTAGCTACAGTGGCTTACACGGGCTCTCTGAGTTTGAGATACCCCGTGTGAACTTCACTGAGCACGTTAACTCGCGGCCCGTGAGCAATATGCCGGTGAGAGAGAGACTGGTTCAGGAGAGCTAGAGAATCTCTCACCCGCTGTAGCTGACAGTAAGTCTGCGCTCAGCAGGGACCCACCTAGTGCGTTAGCTCACGACACTGCGATCAATACGTCAGTGAGTGGGATCAGAGCCAGACTATCAGAAAGCACCGAGTGTACAAACGTGGGACTCCCCAAATCACACACTGGGCTCCCCTCAAAGGCTGGAGAGAACACTCTCACCTGCCAGGCCGACACCAGCCTGCACTACAGCGGGGATCCCAACCGAACGCGTTAGCTCAGGACACTGCAAGCAATACGCTGGTAAGGAGAATCACAGCCTGTGGCTAAACAAAAAATAAGAAACAAGAAACAAAGGCAATGGAAACAGCAATCCTGGGAGGCTGCCGACAGACAGACTCCCAACCAGACAAGGTAAGCGGACTAATGTTGTAACCCAGCCACACGCTTGAAAACACCAATAACACAGTTCAGATCAACACACGCTGCACCTGACTGAGGTGGAAATCAAACGATCAGTGATTTCACACAGGTGCTTTATAGATAAGGTGTGGGGCTGCATGAATAAATGTACACTTTTTTCCATGTTTACTGAGCACCTTTGGCTCAAACATCTCTTTGAGGATGAATTAAGTTCTATCTGATCTCATTTTCAGGTTGTAACATTAATTAGACTCTCAAAACTGCTTCTATCTTCTCAATCAACAGAATTCAGCTGGATCCTTTTAGTTTTAGTCATTTATACTTTTTTAGTAACTTTCAACAATAAAAATAAAGACATATAAAATGATTTAGATTCAATAAGCAAACCACTGTATTCAGAATGGATAAAATGCTGCAGTAAACCCCAACAAAGTGCAGATTTAATGTTAAATGTTAACAGTTTAGGAAAGAGATGCATTAACGCTGCTTACTGCAGTTGGTCCTTAAATTCTTCCTGTGCCGCTAAAAATAAAAGTAACTTTGAGCTCTGATTTGGATCCTGCATGAGTCATATTTATATTTTAAGATCATTACAGTTTTACATACCTATGCTGTGTGACTTTATTTTAGGTTTCCAGATGGTATCCAGCAGTCTGAGCTGCTCTTCCTTGGTCCAGATGATAATGCCTTCAGTCTCCTGCTCATCTTGTTCTTTTTTAATCCGTGGAGGATCTGGGTCCTCCTGGTCCAGACTGGAGATCCTCTCCGGGTTATAGACCTGTTGGTCATCCAGACCCTCCTTTTCCTTACTCTTCATGGTGCTGTGGGAGGTCTTGAGGAACAAAGAGACACAAGAAAAAGATTACTAATGTGATGATACGAAAACACACATCTGAGCAAATATATTCCAGCAGGGCTCTACACTGTGAGCATGTCGCTCACATATGTGAGTGAAATTTAAAGTGTTCAAATGTGACAAATGTTTCAGGAGCACCATGTGAGCAACTCTTAAGTTCAGACAATCTTATGCAAAGTTCAGAGTTCAAAACATTCAGGTAGCTGCTGCCAGCCTCACACTTTAAGTCAGCGTTTGATTGTCACTGTGACTGATCTGAGTTTTACTCCAAGCTCCACATTAAAAGCTGTTTCATTTTATCCTGTGTAGGTATCTTTCTCTTAATGTCATCATAAATATTCTCATATTTGGAAACAGAAGCAGAGAAAACAAAAGGAGGCTCTGGTGCTGTCATCTGAGAAACTTGCAGTGAGATTTCAGCTGGATCCTATGAGTTTGAATTAAAGACACTCGATCATAGCAAAAGTCATAATCACAATTATTTTGGTCAATATTGTAAATTCAATTATTTTACAATATTAAACACTTAACAGTTTTCTTGAACTTAAATATCATTCAAAGAGGTGAGGGTGAGGGACACGGAGTTGTCTGGTAGGGAGTTTGGCCCTGATTAGGGGGTGTTTTTGACCTTAAAGTCCGTCTCTCTCAGGAAACCGCAGGTCCCTGCCGGCCTGCCTCCACCGCGGGAAGTCTCCTGCTGCAGACCGGGGTGAAGAGCACCTCAGGCGGCAGAGGACTCTCCTGTAACCACGGAGTGAGCAACAGAGAGCCAAAGCTGACAGGCAACTGTGGCCCAGTGCAGAAAGTTTTTCTCACTGTTTCTTTGACTTGAATGTGTAAAACCATCTTCTAGTAAAGTCGCTTTCTCCTGTGTCTTACTGGATGTTTAATGCTAAAGGTTAACCGTTTAAAAAAGAAAAACTCTTGTGCTGTGAAAAATAGCTGCTCCTTGATTTCAGTCTGTTAGCCTACAAACAGAGCTCTGATTCGGGTCCTACATGAGTCGTATTCCTGTGTTAGTTCACTGAGACCGTTACAGTTTTACATACCTATTCAGTGTAAGTTTATCTCGGGTTTCCGGCTGGTATCCAGCAGTCTGATCTCCTCATACTGGACGATCGGTTTTTTAACCTCTGAGCAGGTTTCTTCAGCAGCAGCAGTTAGTCTGTCCCTGATAATTTCTCACTGTTGCTTCAACAACTGAAATATTTCTCTGTCATGACACCAAACCAAAGTTTTCCAGCTAACTGTACATCACACTTGAAATTAGCATCCGTCAGAGCCACGGAGTAGTGTGGTTGCGTCATTTTTCGCTCTTCTTCTTCGTTTGGAAGAGTAGACGCAGAGGTGTGTTGCTGCCCTCCTCAGGTCATTCGTAGAATTCCAACGAAAATCAAGTCCTCCAATAAGGTCTGGTTCTTTTGCAGAAACCTGAATACAGAATTTACAATTCCTTAGTGATCCAAGCTGAGAATTTACTTTAAGGAATAGTCTGTAATGTCCATGCAGTTTTATTCTCACGGTGCTTCTGCCACATAGCTGTTATGTTTTCCCTTGTGATGGATCTTCATGCAGGAGTCCCAATGCCTATTCTTTAGTTAATACCTCTCTTAAGTGCTCTTTTGACTACCATGTCTGCAACCCCGTTTCCTTCTACCCCAACATGTTCTGGTACCAACAGAAACTCCACTGATCCTCCACCCTTTGCAGTCCTACACAATAGAACCAACAGCTCCACCATTAAATCTGATCACACCCCAGGCTGGTTTTATTCAAGTGCCATCAAAACTGAGCCTGAATCAGAACAAATCACAGCTCTCCTCAAACTGACCTCCTCTACCCACTGCAGTGCCCATATAATAGCTGTTAGTTCTGTTCTATAAACAGAAACCCCCTCATTCAGTCACCTGAGCTTTACAAAGCCTAGGTCGTGGATGTAAAAGGCAAAGCCTGATTTGTCATTTTGGGGATCTTGGGCCCCATCTGGAGATGACATTCTTAATTGCTTCTTAACCTTTCCTCCACCATATAAGGACACAGAATTAGGATTTGCTCTCATGTTTTCTAAAATACTGAAATCAGTATTCCCTAATCCCAGTTTCTCCATCTCTTTGCTCATATTAAAAATAAAACTCACTCTCTTCCTTTTCCCTGCTCCCTACTCTAATGCATTGTTTAACACGTTTGTAGGATGTTCCCCTTGATAAGTTTGATTATGTATTGTCAGTTTTGCCAGCCTTATTGTTTGTGACAGTTAAACCTTATTGTAATAAACCTGTATGATAATTTAGTGGGCCCAAAACTGTATATGACATAGAAAAAGGGACCTTAGGAGTAAGAAACAAGAAACTTCATTGTCACAGTTAAAACCATGAGCACTTTGCCTTGTACAGACAGTATACAGGACACAGTATGTGTTTTTTCACATGAGTTTCTGCTAACACTGTACTTTGTCCTTGGAGTTCAATGAAGTGGATATTTCTGTTTGTATTTCAGTGGCTACAACTGATGATGGCGACCCCAGTAATCAGTGTTGTAAACCCAGATGCCCCTCCACATCGTCAGCAGGCCTTACTCATGGCAACCAAAGAGGCTCGTTACTACCGGGTGAGAAGTATGGTGTTCCCCAAACCTCCACAGGAGCTGCTGAACCAGGTCACTGCCTTGACTCATGCAGAGAAGCTTCTTTGAGCAGAGGGTATCCACGTGCCTTCACGTCAACAGTGCCTGGGAAAGCTGGTGGTGCCATTTGGACAATATGAAAATGCACCACCATTTCAGTGACCTGGAGATAAAACTTTAAATCTTTAAATAATTGATTTTGTAAAGTCTTTAACATTTCATTCATAATCAAGTTGACTGATGTTCTATCCTGCAGTGCTGTTTTTTTATGTGTCCCCGTTTCATGCACTTTAATAAAGCGTTCTGTGTTACAGTAACATTGAGTTGTGGAATCAATTAATGAACGCCTAAATTGGGCTTTAATCAGCTTTAGACTTATTGACCTTCTCTGAATCAGCCTCCCAGCAGTCCTAAGGGCATTGACAAACATACAAGCATAAATAAATCTACAAAAAGACTAAACATTCACTCATATGATTGATTAAATTATTTTATTATGTTATACACAAGTACGTTTTTCTGCCCAAACAGACTCACAAGACCCCATCATTTAGAAAAAAAAATAACCGACCAGAAACAAAGAAGCTACATATATACAGGCAGGTGACAAATTAAAGAAAAGCATGTTAGGTGTTTGTGCAACACATGCCTCCACAACAGCTTCAGTGCTTCCTGGAACTGATTCTAAAGGTCTCTTTTTATTATTGGGGTGGCACTTATTCAAGCGTAACAGATGTTTTTGTTTATCAAATAATCATAAACAGAAAATGAGACCCACGGCTTTTACTGTATACAGACAGATAATGCTTACTGTCATGTCACCCTGCTAAGGTCCATTTTGAGCCAGGAAAATCCTTGATTTTGCACAATTTACACATAACTTGCCTTACTTCCTGGATATTTTAAACCTGTTATCAGATGACAGAGTCCTTTGTTAGTCACACAAGTACACTTGTGATGAATGAAATTATATTTTCCTTACTCCACATAGATATAAATCATTGAATCACTACCGTGGTGTCAATAAAATAACAAGAATTATGTAGCATTTGCTTTAACAAATACACTTGACTGCCCTGTTATAGGGAACATTCTTGTGCGGCTTCAAGAAGTGTCACAAAAGATACCAGATTCAAACATCAGGTGGGAAAATCACACATACAGATCAATCCAGAAGATGTAAGAGGACAGCAGCTGATGCCTCAGGTTGGACAAAACAGCTGGAAACATCATCTGAAAGGGAAAAAAACAGACCTGATGAGAAACATAGGTCTCTTTCACTGTACTCTCTTCACCAACTAGAGACCTTCTTTTGATGGAGCCTGTGAGAAAGAGAAAGTTTTCCCCCATGTGGGAACATCTGATCTCTCCCAGGTAAGGTAAGCTTTTTTCTACCAGAGACCAGGAAGAAGGAGCTGGATGAGGCCTTGGTGTCAGTGATTGTCAGAGACACCCACCCATTCAGCATAGTGGAGGACACAGGATTTAGGGAGTTTGTGGCAAAACTGGATCCAAGCTACGTCCTCCCAACAAGAAAGGTATGTTTGGTGACATGGATGAAGCATGACAGTACTACTGAATTTAATTTGCTTATTATTTTCTTCTTTTAACCTTTATTTTCTTCCTTTCTTTTAGGCTGTAAAGACAATGGTTGAGGAAATCTACCAGAGTGAGAAAAAGAAAGCCAAAGCTGCAGTCCAGAATGTAGCAGCAGTCAGCTTAACGGCAGATATGTAGACATCCATTAACATGGATGCCTACCTGGCTGTGACCTGCCATTATATGGATTGCAACACCTGTCTCCAGTCAGCTTTACTGGGTGCAGTGAAATTCCCACAGGCGCACACAGCAGAAAATTTAGCTTGTGTGATAACATCCCTCATGGAGGAATGGGGAATTACATCAAAAATAACGTGCCTATTAATTGATGGTGCACCCAATATGACTGCCTGTGGTAGGGATCTGCGGCTCCGCCGTGCCATCTGCATTGCCCACATTCTAAACCTCACTGTAAAAAAGGCTCTCGATCTGACCCTAGTACTGTCCTCAACTCGTTCCAAGGCAAGAAAGCTGGTGGGATATTTCCGAAGCAGCACAACTGCAAAAGTTACTTCACTGATGTTATTTTCACATCTGTTTATTTGTTTTTCATTTCTGCATGTCACAATAACATGATTTAGTTTTTTGTCTTTAAAGGAGAAACTTGCTCTTGTTCAGGAGCAGATGAGGAGACCCAAAATGAAACTGCTTCAGGAGGTAGAAATCAGGTGGAACAGCACATTTCACATGCTCCAGCCACTGGTGGAGCTCAGGGAGCCTGCGGGGGGAGCTTTGGCAAGTTTACAAACCGACATCCCTGGGCTAACATCTGATGAATATAATAATGTTACTGCGTGCCTGTCCATTCTCTCACCCTTCAATGAAGCCACTGTGGAGTTGTTGGACGAAAAAAGGGTATCTGGCTCAAAAGTGATATCATTATTAAAAATGGTGGTACAGATCCTCCAGGAGGAGGCAAAACATGCAACAATCCCACTGGCAAGGGAACTGGGCGAGCACCTCATCAGGCTCCTAAGGGGAAAGCTCCAAAGCGTGCAAACTTTGAGCATCACGTCGCTGGCCACCTTGCTGGATCCTCGCTTCAAACAAATTGTTTTCTTTAGCCCAACAAAGGCCAGTGAAGCTGTCAAACGACTAACATCTGAATGTACCATCGTTATAAGGTCCCAGTCATCTCCAGCTGCAGCATCAGCATCAACATCATCACAGGATGCTGTAATTGAAAGACCTGGTAATTATTTTTGCTTTGGTTTAAGGTCAATCTGGATTAATTATAGCTCACTTGCACAATCTGTTTATGCTTCTCAGGAAACAAACTTTTGCATTATTTAGATGCCACAGTGAAGGAGACCCAGAGAAACCACAATGTGATTGCTGATGCCACAGTCGAAGTCCAGAGATATTTGGCAGAACCAAACATTCCCAGGACAGAGGACCCCCTTCAGTATTGGGAGAGGCAACAGAGCATTTATCCCAACTTGTACAAACTTGCTGTGGAGTTCTTGTGCACCCCTGGCTCATCTGTACCCTGCGAAAGAGTTTTCTCCAAAGCAGGAGAAGTTGTTTCTAAAAGGAGGAATCATCTGAACCCCAGCACAGTGGAACATATTTTGTTTCTGAATAAAAATGAATAAAGTTCTTAAGTTACACAAGCACATTCACTGCCCTCTTCATGTTCACAAGCACATTCACTGCCCCTTACCTTGTTAAAACACTGCAACAGTCTGAAAACAATTCTTTCCCCTGTCATTGTGAGTTGTTCAAGTGTTGACAAAATTATTTATTGATAAATATTTGAAAAGTAATATTAGATTCAATTGTATTGTCATGCTACATACCCATAAGACACTTAACAAAAATAGAAATTTTATTTATATGAATGAATACATGAACAATACATGAAATGCATTTATTAATCAATTTATTGAACTGATTTTTTTTTTACTTGGCAATCATTACCATGGTTGCACTGATGCAGGACATTCTTGAGTATACTACAAATTAATAAAATTGCCAATAATATATCTTGCTGCTACAAAATTCCATCTTTGCTTTGCTTTGGGACACAACAATGAGTGGAGAGCGCGAACGCAGAGAGAGAGATAGGAGACTGTAAGGTGGTGATGGGGAGAATGTAGCTAGGCAGCATCAGATGGTAGTCTGTAGGATGACACTGGAAATCAAGAAGAGGAAGTGAGCAAAGGCAGAGGCAAGGATTAAATGGTGGAAATTGAAGAAGGAAGAATGTTGTGCAGAGTTAAGGGAGGAGTTGAGACAGACTCTGGGTGGTAGGGAAGAGTTACCAGATGACTGGGAAAGTACAGCTGAAGTGGTGAGTTTGTTTCCCCTCACCCCCAACCGGTCGCGGCAGATGGCTGCCCCTCCCTGAGCCTGGTCTGCTGGAGGTTTCTTCCTGTTAAAAGGGAGTTTTTCCTTCCCACTGTTGCCAAGTGCTTGCTCATAGGGGGTCGTCTGATTGTTGGGGTTTTCTGTCTAATATTGTAGGATCTTTACCCTAAAATATAAAGCACCTTGAGGCGACTGTTGTTGTGATTTGGCGCTATATAAATAAAATTGAATTGAATTGAATTGAATTGGTGAGGGAAACTGCTAAGAAGGTGTTTGGTGTATCCTCTGGACAGAAGAAAGAGGACAAGGAGACTGGGTGGTGGAATGAGAAAGTACAGGAAAGTATTCAAAGGAAGAGGTTAGCAAAGAAAAAGTGAGATAGTCAGCGAGATGAAGGAAGTAGACAGGAGTATTGGGAGGCCAGGCGTACAGCAAAGAGAGAGGTGGCAAAGGCAAAGCAAAAGGCTTATAGTGAGCTGTATGTGAGGTTGGACACCAAGGAAGGAGAAAAGGACTTGTATCGATTGGCTAGACAGAGAGATGGGAAAGAGTTGTTGAAGCTAGGTTAAGGAGAGAGGTGATGATCAGAGAGCAGCAGTATGGCTTCATGCTGAGAAAGAGCACTACAGATGTGATGTTTGCTTTGAGA
>VUQI01062850.1:0-28990 GCA_015106735.1 Paratilapia polleni | reverse complement strand
AGTTGTCCTGTGGACAGATTCTCCCACCTGAGCTGTGGATCTCTGCAGCTCCTCCAGAGTTACCATGGGGCCTCTTGCTTCTCTGATTAATGTTCGCCTTGCCTGGCCTGTCAGTTTAGGTAGACAGCCATGTCTTGGTAGGTTTGCAGTTGTGCCATACTCTTTCCATTTTCGGATGATGGATTGAACAGTGCTCTGTGAGATGTTCAAAGCTTGGGATATGTTTTTATAACCTAACCGTGCTTTAAACTTCTCCACAACTACATCCCTGACCTGTCTGGTGTGTTCCTTGGTCTTCATGATGCTGTTTGTTCACTAATGTTCTCTAACAAACCTCTGAGGCCTTCACAGAACAGCTGTATTTATACTGAGATTAAAGTACACACAGGTGGACCCTATTTACTAATCAGGTGACTTCTGAAGGCAATTGGTTGCACTGGATTTTATTTAGGGGTACCAGAGTGAAGGGGGCTGAATACAAATGCACGCCACACTTTTCAGATTTTTATTTGTAAAAAACTTTGAACACCATGTATCATTTTCCTTCCACTTCACAATTATGCTCTACTTTGTGTTGGTCTATCACATAAAATCCCAATAAAATAATAATCCCAATAAAAAAAGTTTGTGGTTGTAACGTGACAAAATGTGGAAAAGTTCAAGGGGTATGAATACTTTCGCAAGGCACTGTATATCCAACTTCAGTACATACATTGATTAGTATTGTACATGTAGTATTTTAGCATAAAATAGACTGAACAAATGAGAAGCCTCCTCCCACAGTATACATTATGAGTCAGACTGTTGTTTTTCTGTGACTTTTGTAATGAGATTTAAAGCACTATTAAGATAGTGCTACAAGTTAATTAAGCCCCAGAGTGAGGAATCCATTAAGCGATCTGCCTAGCAATCCATACATAAACTCAAGTAAAATCCATGAACAAATAGAAACTGTTGATCTGGCAACAGAGCAACACCAAACAAAGCTTGGTGGGTAAGAAATAACAAGCAGCTAGAAATTCTTTTCCAAACAGCTAACAGTTTACATACCAACTTTTGCATCACCTTTGACCTGTACCTGCTGTAGTTTTTGTGGCTCCTCTGACTGCTTGTATTTCTTGCTCTAGTGCCAGAACCAATTTCCAGAAGAAAATTAGATAAAAGTACTTTTATGGTGGAATTTTAACCCTTGTGTGGCAGGTTGCTATCATCACCGTGTGTGTGAATAGGAGGCAAATTGTCATGTGCACTGATGAGCCAAAACACTCACACAGATAAAAAAAAATGTCATTGCTTATCTGATGGGTTGGATGTTCTAGAAAAGGGAAAGTGTAAAGAGTTTTACAAGAGCAGAATTCCTATCGACAGAATAGGAACTGGCATCTCCAAAACAGCAAGACTTGTGGGGTCATGAGTACCTACCAACCTCCTGAGGATGGACAAATCATAAACTAGTTGCAGATCCAACTCACAACTTACTGGATTTAAAGGATCTGCTGTTAACATCTTGGTTCCAGATACCACAGAGCTCCTATAGACATTTGATTAACCTTTTTTTTCTCCACTCACCTGCTGTTGTCGATTTTGAACTAGGTCTATACATTTTTACTTACAAAGGCTGATGCCAGCATCAAAAAGGCACCAAAACGTTGCTAGTTGAAACTACAGTGACTATAACAATATAGACTATAGCACAAGAAATTCATTGATGACTTAGATTGATGACTTGCAGCTCATAAAGTGCCTTGAGGCAACAGTTGTTGTGAATTGGTGCTGTATAAATAAAATTTAATTGAATTGATAATTGAATTGAACTGAATTGAATTGAATTGAGCTGAATTCATATGCAGATTCTGTTCTTCCAATGGATATCAACCCAACATAATATTCATGTCTCACACCCATAAAGGACCAAGGGCAAATCAGACAAATGGTCATAAGATTTTGGCCTATTAGTGCAAATTCAGCTATTTGCCATTCACATACAAATGGTAAATTTTCAGAAAAAGTAAATAGATCAATAACTACACTGCTGTATATGAATGCTCTCCTTCTTCTCAGTAAAATGCTTTCTCATTGCAATTCTGTATTTTTCCTCCAGCTGAGCTCTTTGAGAAGCCAGAAGTCAGCGACATTAAGTTCCTGTTCTTAGTGGGAGGTTTTGCTGAGTCGCCCCTGTTGCAGCAAGCTGTCCAGAATATGCTTCAGGGCCGCAGCCGCATCGTCATCCCCCATGATGTTGGCCTAACCATCCTGAAAGGTGCTGTTCTGTTTGGCCTGGACCCCAGTATCATTAAAGTCCGCCGCTCACCACTCACATACGGGGTGGGTGTCCTCAATCGCTTTGTGGAGGGCAAGCACCCCCCAGAGAAGCTACTAGTGAAAGATGGCACACGCTGGTGCACCGACGTCTTTGACACCTTCATAGCCGCGGACCAGTCTGTGGCGCTTGGCGAGATGGTCAAGCGGAGCTACACACCAGCCAAACCTTCCCAGCAGATTATCGTCATCCATGTCTACTGCTCCGAGAAGGAGAGCGTGGGGTTTATCAGTGAGCCTGGCGTCAGGAAGTGTGGGACTCTTCGCTTAGATGTGAGTGGAACGGAAAGTACAGCGGCACGCCGTGAGATCCAGACGCTCATGCAGTTCGGTGACACAGAGATTCGAGCCATGGCAGTGGATGTGTCCACTGGACGCACCGTCAAAGCTAGCATTGACTTCCTAAGCCACTAAGTAGATCATGGGAGAGTTTATGTTCCATAAATGTTGGAAGCTATGAAAATGGAAGCATACAGCTTACACATATACACAAACAAAACATGTAGGGGTATCTACTGGAAAGGCTCAGTCACTCTTTATTCAAGAGTGGGAGATAGATTGAATGAACATGTTCAACCTCACCTTAAATGCAGACATTCAACTGTAGAATCCACATAACATCAAGGTAAGGAAGGAGGCAGCCCTGAAGAGCTCAGTGTGTTTTAGGTCTGTCATTTCACCCCACCCATCAAGTTTATTCATTATGTTCATACCCTCCAAACAAACCAATGCACCCCATGGTGAGGCTACAGCTTTGTTGGGTTAGGTTTAAAAGCTCCTAAAAGGAGAGATGAAGCGTATTAACTCTTGATGTATTGTAGCCATAATCTATTTTAGGACAGCTTCTCAGATCTTCTCTCTGTGGATTCCAGGGGGAAAGACAAGTCAACACCACGTTATAGTATTCCATCACAACTGAGAATTCATCTTTACATGCTTTGTTTTCTTTAGCATTACAGCACATTACTGGACAACATCTATTATGTTGAGTTATGCAGTGTGTATTTGCTTCACTACAGATTTTTTTTTTTTTTGTAAGACTATGAAAATCGTAATTATGAATATGAATTATGATTATGAAGGTCATAATTACATGCATAGAAGAATTATACAAAATATGTCTTAAAACTGTTAGTATTTTCCATCTTCTACTTTGGCACAGCTTCATTACACTTGTGAGGACCATACCAGTAGCTTTGCATGATTCAGCCCTTTGAATAGTCCCTTAGTCTAACTTTGACCATTATCTAGGACAGGCTTAACTGCCTTAATATCAACAAGTTTGTTAAATTCTAAATATATATGGCCAACTGGACCATTGCAGAGTTGTCTTCCATTTCTATCCGCATTGCTGTGTAAAAAATGGAGGAATATGAAACAAAGAGTTGGCTTTGTGGCATTTTTGCTGGAAGGCAGTAAAACAAGAATGGCATGTTATCACCCAACCAAGAGTATGACTAAAATATTTACCAAATAATTCCAAATAAGTCGGGGACACACGGAGCAAAATTAATTTAAAACTGTGTTGAATGCAGCTCTCTAAATGTCTCCTGATGGGAGATGGGCAGGTAGTTCATATGTTTAGATTTAAGTTAGCTTTTTGACTGAAAACAGCTCCCTGTTGCTGCTGGAAACCTGTGGACAGCAAGAGTCAACCAGACAGGAACATGGAAGGTCATAAATCCAAAACAACTGCACATAGGTTTTGTTACTGCAATCTATGAACAACTTGTTTTACATGCCACATATACATTTGATAAACTGTCAATTTAAAAATATTGTTTATGAGCGTTACATAAGAGGTAATATTTGTGTTTAGCTTGTTTGTAGCAATTTACTAGCTGCCTGTTTAGCTTTGGCGTACTCATGGTAATCATTTTACCGACTGTAGAAATATGGGTTTTTACTTCTTCAGAAGTAGATCACTTTTTTTTTAAGCATGGATACTCAAGTCTTGTTGTGCTTTCAACTTCTATTACTCTACTGGAAACGGAAAGTTGCTCCACTGTCATGCCATTCTACTGGAAAGCTTCCACTACCAGGGAAATCGAAAGTGCTATCCTCTTCAGGTTATGGTTGTACAGTCAAGCCTTTATACCCAGTACTATACAGAATTTCATAATAAAAGTGAGGTTATAAGGGAAGGGAAGCATTCTAAAGTTGATGGTGTGATTCAATAGACACTATATTAATAAAGATATGTTAAAGCAAAAATTTAAAAAAAGAAAAGAAAAAAATGTGTATTGCCACTTTAACCAGTAGGCTAAATCATGCAAAACCACCAGCTTGGCCCTTTGATATAATCCACTGTTAAATCTGAATCCAGGAATGTGAAACGTGCTGCAAGTTTAATCCTATAGAAAGAGCAACCATCAAATGCGCTTAATTGTGGCCTTTATTCGTTTTTGCTTGTGATTATCAGCTGTGGAAAGAAAGCCACCTGCCCACTTGACTTCTTTGAATTGCACATATCAGGTGCAACAGGCCAGTTGAGACAAACAGTAGTGTGTTTATTTCTGTAAATACAGTATTTAAATATTGTACAGATTTTTAGCATTGTATCAGCAGCTTCAGAGCCAAGAGTGTGTGTGTGTGTGTGTGTGTGTGTGTGTGTGAGAGAGAGAGAGAGTTTGTGTGCTTTCACATGGACATCTCTCATTTTTTTCTCACCAGCCACAGGATGAGAAGCAGCTTTGATTACTATGTTCGTTCAAAGATTGGATGTTTCGCCTTACTCCTCACTCTTATTTTGCAGTCACTAAGAAAACTTGAATACCTCCGTCCTTAAAAAGTATTTCAGCTGGTAGTGCTAGTTGCAGTTGCAAATAGTTGCAGAATCTGAATGTGTATTGTCCCATTTTCCATCCATCTAAAATGTTATTAATACTAATTATTTACATCCTACTTCAAAGCCTTGAGCCACTGAAATTAGCAGAAGTTGTTGGGAAATTGCTTTGTTAAAGACTGAGGCACAGTCAGTAATAATCACACAGGTAAAAATTTCCACAATTCTAAAAGATTTAAAGTCTTAATCATAAGAATGCCTAGCATGAATGAATGTGATGTCAAGATTCTGTCACCCACTTAGAACATACAGAGCATACCTTCACCTTAGAGGTAGTCACTGAGCATCACACAGGTTAATCAAACATCATTGCCACATCAAAACATTTAACTCGTTGTTCTGACATCATTGTGGGAAAAACTTCATAGATGGAACTTATGGGGCATTGCAGGGATAGACGGGCAAAACCACCAATGTGCAGGTACCATTGTTGCTTCTCATTTGACCAAGCAGGGTTGTGTAGAACTGGAAGGTGTGACAACTGTTATCTTAGCTTAATCTATTTTGGACTCAACAGTGTGAATTCATTTGTTGATATCTCAGTATGCTTCAGTCTTAATAGGTCTCTTCTTCCCTGAACCCTATTCAAGAGTTTATTTATTGTTCTTTCTAGTGTCAGCAGTACAGACGGTCTGTCTCAAATCACTGTGAAGTTGTCTGTTTTGCAAAGTTACAAACAATATATACTTTAAGACAAAACAGCAAGGACTTTGATGAATACTGACGCCATTATTACAGTGGCACATATGGGCCAATGTACAGAGAAAAAAAGTTCTGACAGACCCAGGGGAGAGACTAATAATCTGAGAACACTCACAATTTCTGAGATTGAAGCTGTAAATTTATGATGAAAGAATTCAAATATTCTGATGTTAAAGTCTCAAATACACAAGAAGAAACTGTCACACTGCAGCTGTCTGACAGACCAGCAGTGTTTCCTAGTCAAATTATAGCTGCTCAGCAATGGGATTTATGAATACAGAAATCTAGATTCTAGCCCAAATGAATTAATTCTAGCTCAAATTACCAGAAGCACCTGGAGTTTTGTTTTTTTTTTCACAAATTTGGGACATTAATCTCAAATAGTTATTTTTTCCTCTTGAATACAACCACCCTCCAGCTATGTATTTTTTTTTTTTACTCCAATGGTCCTTAGATGCCCTTTTACACTGCATTTTAGTAATCACTGAGTCATTGGTACTGATCAACAACCCCGTACAGATATGAGTCATTTTGTGCTTGTGTTATAGGTCTTAATTACTACCCATCTTAAAGCTATTTCCTTTGATCCTGTATTTGAACTGTGAATTAAGGCTTGTCTTGCTTTTCAGTGTCAATGTACCAAGCTCCACAAGCTTCAGTGCCCTCTGCTGTCTTTGGCACTCTTTCTAAAATGCACGTTTCGCATGTGTCACATAGGAATGACTACCACAACAAGTTTGCTATTAGTAATACACAAAATCATGGTTAACTACTGATGATGATTATGGTGATATCCTTTTTTGAGCTCCGGTAGTTGATGTTTAAGCTCATAAATGATGGCAGCTCATAGCGACCATAGCGGGGCAGCACTTCATATATTTTACTGAAAACTAATCTAATAACTTTCTTTCCTTCAACACATCTCTGTGCTCACAAAGAATGAATATGAAGTGGTAGGATGTAATAACACCATGTTTATCTTGTTTCCTCAGTAAGATAATTGCTATGTATTTTGTGCAACTTTGAGTATTATATGATGCACAGGGTACTGTTATGTAGCAGCTTTATACCTAAAGTTGTAACAAAAGTTATATGAAGACATGTTTAGCTGACTTTAGCTTTCTATTCTTGTTGCGTGAGGCAGCACTTTCAGTCATTGAGTCTGAAATCATGTGATTCAGTGGATGTAATTTGAGGTAGCAGTTTAGCCAGCTTGCATCATGTACAAGCATCTGCTTAAGACTATCTAGAAAATACAAGAATTCAGAAGATTTTACAGTTAAATTTTACTTTGCTTGTAGTTAGGATCACCTCAGCCACTCTGGAACGCAATACAATGTAAACTTTACTCTTTTAGCCCTTTATTGTTGATGCAAAGACATTTTTATGTTTATTGTCCTGAGTTACTTCATTGTTTTGTTCTCTTGTAGTTTTTCACACAGTACTGGGTGTATTTTGATCAATGCCAGGTATTCACCGTCACCAATAAAATGTATGTGTATTTCAAATTCCTTTGTGTACTGTCTTCTGCTCACTTTCTGTTTAGTTAATCAGAGCCAGAATGTAAAAAAAAAAAAAAAAAAACAGTTAAGGAAGAAGCTCTGTTTACCCATCCTAACCTGTATAGCCATAGCCAGCATTTTACAGATACTGTGGCCATGAGTAAGGACAGGTCAGTATGACTTTTTCATGGCTGTAGTATCTGCTGATACCATTCTAGTACTGTTTTTTTCCTCTCTCTTAAACAACTAAGATGATTCCAATAAAATCTTAGTCTCCAAGGCCCAGATGCCAAGTGTGAAACTAACCATAACAATGTTTTCCAAGCACAATCTCTGCCACATGGAATATACATGCACTGACGTATATAGCACTTTCCCAGTCTTACTGAATCTGAACCCTGCTTCAGTGGAAATCTGACCCTTTGTATGAAGGAGTTATTTCACTAACCTCCATCAGTTTGTTGTTGACCACGAAACGGTGTAAATCTGAAATCTTTCTTCATTTTACATGTCATAGATTTTGTCACTATTTCTAAACTTTCTGATTACTTCCAGGTTTTCATGATAATATGACAGAATGTTGTGGTCTCAGACTTTTGAAATGTACTGTTGAGGTTTATTGAGTGTAATTTATGAAGTAAACTACTCCAAGGTATCTGAAACCTTTACTGAGGACATGTGTCATCATTGTGTTTGGTGGAAGCTTTAAAAAAAATTAAATGTGTGGATCCTCTTTAGCTGCCCTGTTTTGGATTTAAACCCCATTTTATTTCCTACCACACAAGCCAAAGCTGTTGCAGTTTTATCAGCAGGTCTTTAAGAGCAAATCTGGATAACGGAAGTCTGAAAAAAATTGCTCAATGTTTGTGAAGCAACACTGCCACCAAGTGGATTCAATGAGGAATGATGTGGGCAAACCCCATGTGGTATTGTTATTGCAAGAAATTAAACATGCCAAAGTGTCATAATATACCATCCAGTGTTCCAGATTTATAAGAGTAGAAGAGCTTGGTAGTAGGAAATCTGCAGTTTTAGACTAGTACGTTATTTTTGACATCTGAGTTCATACAGCTCTCATCTTTTCACTGCTTTGTTTACTATCTTTCTGACACACTCGTGCTCTGCCAATAAATCCGTTATGTCCATAAAGTTTGTCAAAGTAGTGGAACTACATATTTTTTGGAGCTCACTGAGCTGCATGAGTTATATCCATCAGCTCAGAATAGAAAGTTTAAAACATAAAAATAGATATGAAATGTTTTTTCCCAATTACTGTCAAACTTATGGCACCCCTCCCCCACCCCGTTCACAAAATTTCACACACATTTCACACTATTCTGGATTTTAAGTATCTCTCTTCCCTTCCCTCATCACAAACACTCACTCACATCACACACACTGATGGGGGGCAATTTGGGGTTCAGTATCTCTTCCACTGACCTTCTACTATATATCGTTATTTATTCACTGTTAACCTCTGTGTTTATATGTGTATTCTTTAATAAATATTGCTATTACATTTATTAAAGTCTTATTTTTACAACATTTGACTGTGCGAGAAGTGCAAAAGAATTTAAGTGTACTTGTATTGCCTACGGCAAATAAATGGACTGGTACTTATATAGCGCTTTTCTACTCAGTTTTGTGTACTCAAAGCACTTTATACTACAGGCCACATTCACACACACATTCATACAGCACTTTTATCTATACTTAAGTGCTTACTAACATTCACACACACTCACACTCTGATGAATGCATCGGGAGCAATGTAGGGTTCAGTATCTTGCCCAAGGATATTTCGGCATGCAGACTAGGGGAGCCAGGGATCAAACCACTGACCTTCTGATTAGCAGACGACTCGCTCTACCTCCTGAGCCACAGCCGCCATTAAATCTGGTTTAATTGCATTTTAAAGATGTTGTAGTGCACCACACATATATAGAATATAAAGGCTAGTATCTTGGGCCAAATCTGGACGCAAACCTAATGGGCTAAATGTGGCTAAACATTTAGCCTTTTAACAAAGCACTTCTGCACACAGTTATCTGAACAAAAAAAATACAGTTCTCTGTACGGACAAAAATGACAGCTACACCGACATTTAAACAATGTCTGCTGATGTGAGGAGTTCATTGGAAAGGCTTATGGGTATATTTTTCTTTTTTTATTTAATCATGGCAGACATGGCTGCAAGTAAATTTGTGATCTGACTGCAAAACAAGAAAGAACAAAACAAATTCTCTCTGTTGTTTCTGCCTTGCTTTGAAGGTTACAACCACCACCACCCCACCCCCCACCACCCCCACAGAGGAACCATTTTCCATTAAACTCCGTTTTTTTTCTTTTAGTTCCCCTCAAACACCCCCACCAGTGATTCACCGAGCCGAATATGAAACTAAACACAACCACTTATTCAGTAACCAGAATACATTTACGCACTGATTGTATTATTCTTACACAAGTGGAGGTAGAGAGCCACTCAACCCTTTGCGGGGCAAGGTTGTTTTTAGCTTGGATGTGATGTGTGTGTGTATGTGTCAGGGTCAGTGTAAGGGGACTGTGGAGACAGGGTGAGAGCGTTGGATAGGTGTGGCCGATTTCCCTCAAATAGCTATGAAGTAGAGTAGTTGCTACGGCAATCTGGAGGGACCCAAACTCTCCAAGTGGCCCTTTAGTTGCCAGCTCGGCTGCCCTCCCACATACACGCTCTCTTCCAGTTAATGGCAGGGTTCAGAGCGACATGACTAACCAATGAAATCATAGGACGTTAACAGGGAGCTTGACACACTTTGTGCTCGTTAAAGCTTCTCATGGTTGAAAACAGACAGAATGTAAGTTCATTGGAATTTGTTTGTTTGAATTGAATATTTGTGTAACCTTCTTAAGTGTTCAGGTGTAAAGGTACGTCTGAACACTTAACATGCACACACACGCACATTCTCACCCCCCACACATACACACACACTCAGGCTGGTATTGATTGAATGAGACAGATCGAGTTGGTGCTTGTCAGAGAGGACTGTGAGTCATGGCGGTAACATACAGGACTTCATAAAAGAAAAAGAAGTGAACATAGATTAAACGTGTGAAAAAGGCGCATGTATCATGCGTTGATATTAAAAATTTCACGCACTCAAGCATTAAAGCCCATTTGTGTGGGATTTTAAAAATGACTGTATGGTAAGTAACATACAGCACAACATAACAACATGATTGGTTGGTAAAGTAACATACATACATTCTAATTTTAAACAAGTTTCTAACATGATGCAGTCTCGTTAGCTTGTTAGGTAATGCAAATACATGCAAATACTAGACAAGTTTCCTGTCTAAAAGCAATAATAAATGCACTGATTTTCACAGTGTCACAACCACACTTATGTGAATAATCAAATGTGTAATATTTATTTCTATGACATTCTCTCTTCTTCAGATTGGCAGTAATCAGTGAAAATGTCTCTTTAATACTCACCAGGATTAGAAAACCTGGTCAACCCTAGCAAAGCCCTTCCTGTTTGTTGCCTAGCAACATGATCAACAGAAATTCTGAGGCTCTGAATATTTTCAGAGGCACTCAATTTGAAGCCAGTATCTAAGTGAAATAGGAGAGAGCCTTAATTTCTGCAGTTGCAGGGATGTAACGGCTGTATGTGTAGAATCAACAGTCAAATATAAAAAAATTAAAAAAATCTTAAAAAATGCTGACTTTGTCAGGATTAAAAAAGGTATTTCCACTACCAAGCCAGTTTCACAACATTAAATTCCATTAATGGCTCAATCCAAAGCACTGACGTGATCAGCAGTTCATCCCACAAACGCACTTGTACAAATGTTATGTTAATTCATTTTATGAATTAGCCAAGAAAAAAAGTTGTTTCTTAAATTACATTTACCAACAATGAAACTTCTGCTGTGTGATTGCATCAGTGTAACAACATGATTGGTCCATATGTTTTCCATTTTGGCTCCTATGTACTGGCATTTATAGAGCACTTTTCTAGTCTTACTAACCACTCAAAGTGCTTTAGCCTACAAGTCACATTTTTGACCATACAACACTTTATTCTACATCAATTAAGCACAGAGGTGAGAAGTAATGAAGTACAAAGACTTCATTACTGTACTTAAGTAGAATTTTCAGGTAACTGTACTTTACTTGAGTATTTATTTTCTGACAACTTTTTACTTTTACTCCTTGTATTTTAACACAAATCTCTCTACTTTCTACTCCTTACTTTTTCAACACAGACTCCTTACTTTAGGTTTAACACATTTGAGGGCAGTTATTATTTCCCATCACTTTGCACCTTCAAACATCAAACAGATTTGAACCTAAATAGAGGGAACAAGAACACGTAAAAGCCGATCCGGTTGGTATACATGCAGAGATAAAAGAGGCAAAAAATAAAACAGAATTTATGCATCATTTATAGTACTGTACTCAGGGGTTAAAGTGGGTTGGAATGATCTGATCCATAAGTTGTGGTTGTGGTACTTCAGCATCTAGATAGCGCTACAGAACAGGATCGAGCATAAAGGCAGTAACTTTTTTCAAATGCAAGTTTCTAACAGCTCAACAAATATCAGCAAACAAACTGTTTGTCACACAGTGTGTCTGCTAGCTAAAGGTACAGTTGCTGTATTTCCCTGGGAGAGAAAAGAAAATGAATGAGAGAAAACTTCACTCAGAGATGGCGAAAGATGTAAGAAAGACAGGACAGGAGAGGAAGAAAAGAGAGTATTTTTAAAGGTAAGGACTGCTCAGTGACATTTGACAAACTGGAAATGTAAAGCTTGCATGTACTGTCCTAATTCATTTTAGAGTTTTTCATATCAGAGATTGGATCTCTATATGTCCTCATAACGTGTTTTGTCATATTGTGACAAAACACATGTGAAACGTCTTGCAAATTAAAGTACACTAACCTTTTGTTATTCAAAGGTTGCATGAAAAATACTGGGCAGGTTAGCACAGGCTAGACTGGTTAGTTTGCAAATTTTGAAGTTTATACTAATGCACTATGTTGGACTAGTGCAGAACAGCTGTGGTGGTCATGGTTAGTGTAACAGGGTAGCAGACATCAAATTAAATTTAAGGTGATGATGCTGATTAGATTCACTCACTGAATTCCACCTTTATGCCAGCTTTATATTGTCTAGGTGTTGGAAATCAACCATGATAGCTCAGGTAACATCTGCTTATATCTTGTTGAATTCAGTGTGCAAAATCCACAAAGAGCAGCAGCACGGGTCAGCTGATCACAGCCTGTACACAAAATCTACTGGAGCTCACAATAGAAATGATTGTGACTTCTTTCTAAGTGATTCTTTTCATTCCACACTACACCACTACAAGGGTTCCCACACCTGCTGAATGCCACTTTAACCCCTAACTGTACTCATTTACCTGTATCTGTGTTGAGGAAGAGTTACCCATCTACAATGTAGGCAACAGCAAATAGAGCTAGTTTTTTTTCTTTATTCTTCTCTGCTTGTGTTCTACATAACAGATGTTCAGGCAGAGTACATTCATTAGAATTAGAAACTTGAAATAAAGTTTGAAGTCCCTTGTATTAATGCTCTTTTAGCATGATATTAATATGATATGAGGTTCAGTTTCCTTTGCACAAAAATAGCTGGAAGAAATGTCCTCTTTATTCTTTGAGTACATTTTAGAGCCTGTACTTTTTCACTTTTACTTGAGTAAAGAAATTGAATCACTACTTCAGCTTTTACCAGAGTACTACCAGAGATAACACAAGTATCTGTACTTCTACTTAGGTGACAAATGTGTGTACTTTTACAACCTCTACTTAAGCACTTCATCTAACGGCAAATTTAGAATCACTGATTAACTCATCATGAGTGTCTTCAGACTACAGGAGGAATCCCGAGTGACTGGAGGAAACCCATGCAGGCACACAGAGAACATGCAAACTCCACACAAAAGGGTCGCAGCCGGGGCTGAGAGACAACGGTGTTAGCCAGTGCACCACTGTGCTGCCCAGATTCAGTTCAGGATTCTAGGTCCATCTCTTATAATGTCTCTGATTTTTTATGATGTTATAAGGAGGAAGGCTAGATCAAAATCAGCTAAAAGTGTAATTTAGCAGTTTATATTATAATTTAGTTTACACATGGCATTTTGTTCACATGTGGTCATGGTTTCAGTCCCGGTATCCTGAGTAATTATGTTGATGTTGGATAACTCCTCAGCACACACTGAGCATGAGATTGAGTATTGAGTTTATATGCCCTTGCTACAGTATTGTTTGGTCTGTGATTTTAGTCAGCTGGTAGGTGGTTGCAGGGCAACATGAAGATATCATTATATATCATGTATAATTCAAGTTTTATCAATATAAATTAAATATTAATGTTGTAAAATTAAAATGATACAATGCTTTTCTAAGGTGTTACAGGTACATAAACTACAAATGGGTCATTTCAGCCTGTTGGTAAGTGGTTACTAGGCAGCATGATGACATCATAAGAACCTTCAGGGGCCTAAGATATATCTGTGTGCTAAGTTGCTCAACTCCTGATCGTGTAGGAGGAGGACGGGGACAGACAAACAGAGATTTTGTGTATTATAGCGATATTGAAGTTTTCTGAATTTCACAGTATCTATCCCAATAACCAATAGTGTTATTAAGAGGTAAAACTGACTCTCCTAGTGAGGTCATCCTGTCACCTTTCACCTGCTAGCAATCTTACACCTCTATAAGGTACATGTCAAATCTGTATGAATGGCCCAGGTACCTGCTGTGATCACTTTGAGTTCGAACCCACTTCAGAACCAAAACCAAACTCTTTAGAATGACCCATTCTTTCACAAATGTGTGTAATGGCAGGTTGCATGGCTAGGTGCTTGATTTTATACACCAGTGGCAACTGAAAACACCTGAATTCAAAGATTAAGAAGTCTGGACCAATACTTTTGTCCACATAGTGTACATTTCCCAAACAGAGCTGGCAAGCTACAGCAGTTCACCATACAAATGAACTAATTTCTTTGTCCAAATTTAGACAAAAGAAGATACGTACTGTATCCCAGATGCATTGGAGTGATTGCATCCTTATCAGACTGTGAACCACTTTATCATAACATAGAACCTGAGCAGCTTTAGCCATGTGTAGTGTTAGAGTTGAATAGTGTTTCCACACTGATGTCTGTTTTCACTTACACTGACATTGAAGATGCACTATGTAAAATTATGAGAAAAGAAGTAAAAAAAAAAAAGTAAAGATATTCGAAAATATTCAAAATTCAAAACTTATACAGAATGTGAAGAAATAATCGCTAAGAGGTTCTTTCAAAGTTTTTTATATACTGGGCTACAGAATTTTTTTTGATTTACTGAAGTTAACATGCTAACTAGCTTTTACTAGTCTACACACTTGCGTAATACCACTTTTTGCCACAAGATAGGATAGTGAGTGATGTTAGTAGTGCTGCCATACATGCATATAAAAGATGGATGCAGCTTCTGGGTCTGAAAAGTGAAGCCAGTGGGCCTTACACTTGCTTTCCTTTTCCTTTTAAGGGACAGCGGGGGGCAACTCCTCTGGTTGCAAAAAGACTTAGAGTTGTATAAACTCACCAGCATGGGTTAAAGTGGGTTGTGGCAGGTGGGGGAGTGCTAACATTGGGTGTAGATGTGCAACATGGGGAGAAGAATAACTTAGAAATAAGTCATAATAATTTGTATTGTGTGCTCCAGTAGATTTTTCTTTGTGTATGAACTGTGAACAGCTGGCCTGTGGTGCTGCTGCTGCCTTGAGATTCACTGCTCTCTGGCTTTAGCCAACTAAATTCAACAAGATATATGCAGACGTCACATAAACTGTCACGGCTAATTTCTCACCCCTTGACTGTATAATGCTGCTATAAATGGTGTCATTTGAATTTAATCAATCAGTGAATTTAATCGGCATCATCACCTTAACCCTTTCATGCATGAATTATGACATCTTCAGTCAAGATTTTTTCTATAAGTGTATTTATTACCCTTTAGGCATGAAAAGAACAATTGAAAGTGAAGTGAAATCTTTGAATAGCTGTCCACTGTAGTGACTACCGTGCATAAAAGGGTTAAATTTAAATTGATGTCTGCTATCCTTGATGTAACTGAACATTGATGATGAAAACCACAGTCTGCTCTGTACCAGTCTAACATGGTGCATTGCTTTAAACTCCACCACAATATTGCAAACTGACCAGTTTAGCCTGCACTAAACTGTATTAAACTGCCTAGTATTTTCATGCAACGTTGTATAACACAAAATTATTATAGTTCTATTTGTTTTTCTAGACATTTCACAACATAGAAAACATAACTTCAGCAACACATCATGTATAGATCCAATGTTTCATTAAAAACTCTGACATTACAAGTTAGGTTTCCAGTTTATCAAATGTCACTTGTTGAGCAGTCCTTTCCTTTGAAATTAAGCTCTCATCTTTCTCTCCTGTCCCTTCTTTCTTACATCTTTCTCTGTCTCTCAGTGTCACACATTAGCATTTTTTGTTTGTTTGTTTTGTTGTGTTTTGTTTTCCCCTCACTGGGAAATACAGCAACTTTGAGCTGGCAAATACAGTACATTTAGCTAGCAGAAAGGTTGCCTGACAAACTGCACAGAAACGCACAGTTTGTGGTTGATGATATTTGTTGAGCTGTTTGAAAAGTTGCATTTGAAATTACCTCGCACTTAAAAAACATTACTCAGTTTATGCTCATGCCTCTTCTGTAGCACTAGCTAGATGCTGAAGTATCCCATGTACACATCATAGGGATGAGAAGGAAAAAGGGATGTGCTGAGGATGTTACCGGACCTTGGGACATCATTATTTTATTACTGACCAAGTATCTCCATGCCTTCAGCTGAAAGCAAAAAACTGCATTAATCTGCCTATCGGATTTAATTGCTCAACAACTGAATGTGCCAGAATGCCAAGGCCACTTTAACCCCTGTTCACCAGACACTTTATTAGGTACACCTTGACAGTACCAGGTTGGAAGCCCTTTTGACTTCAAAACTGCCCTTTCTTCATGGCATGGATTCAGTAGTGTACTGGAAACATTCCTCAGAGATTCTGGTCCATATTGACATGATAGCACCATGCAGTTGCTGCAGATCACAACCACAATGAGAATCTCCCATTCCATCACATCCCAAAGGTGCTCTATTGGACTGAGGTCTGGTGACTGTGGAGGCAATTTGAGCACAGTGAACTCATCATGACATTCAAGAAACCAGTTTGAGATGATTTGAGCTTTGTGAAATAGTGCATTATCCTTCTGGAAGATGGGTACTCTGTGGTCATAAAGGGATGGACATGGTCAGCAGGGTAGGCCGTAGGATTTAAATGATGCTCAGTTGGTACTAAGGGGCCCAAAGTGTGCCAATAAAATATCCCCCACACCATTACACCACCACCAGCAGCCTGAACTGTTGCTACAAAGAAGGATGGATCCATGCTTTCATGTTGTTTACACCAAGTTCTGACCCTACCATTCGAATGTCAGAGCAGAAATCAAGACTCATCAGACCCGACAGTGTTTTTCCAAGCCTCTATTGTCCAGTTTTCTGGGTCAGTGTGAATTGTAGCCTCAGTTTCCTGTTCTTAACTGTCAAGAGTGGCACCCCATTTGGTATTCTACTGCTATCGCCCATCTGCTTCGAGGTTCATGTTGTGCATTCAGAGATGCTCTTCTGCATACCTTGTTTAACAAGTGGTTATTTCAGTTACTATTAATGGCTGAAGCTCTTGAGAAGTGACCATGAGAAAACAAGGTGCACATGAAAGTTGGCCAGATAGGGTTTGTTTCTAGCTTACCACCTCTTCTTGCACTCATGATTTTTTTGTGCTTATGATGTCACCTACCCCACCCACAGGCATCAGGCAACCATGTTGGTAACCAGAGACTCTGGTTGCTCCAGTCTGTATACTTCATGTATCAGAAATTAAAGAAAGAAACACTTGCACAGAAGAAGTGTAGAGTAACATATTCATATTTAACACACTCTACTTTAACACAGCCTTAACCAAGCCCAGTGGTTCTCAAACTTTTTCTCTCAAGCCCCACTTTAGAAGCTAAAGAACAATTCACGTCCCACACCCTATAATTTGCGTCAATGAACACCAATAAAAAATGATTCAATTAGAATTTCAATAAAATAAAGGTCAGTACAAGCATTAGAAAATTATTTCACCACAAAATCATACGCATTCTATTTAGTTTAACTCCATATTTCTCCCCCAGTCACCCTTGCTGTGTCACCCACCAGTGGGTGATCCACACAGTTTGTGGAAAAAAATACTCAAGAAAACTTCAAGAATTTGCGGAATCACACACTATCATCCGCGAATGCATTGCAAAAATACAGCAGTGGTTGTCTTCTCAAACTCAAATATCAGTGCAAAAAAAGTTCAGGAAAATGTCAGCATCTGCTTTAAAAAGACTGCACTGACCCTTGTGTGAAACAGCCATCTTTATTCTGCCTCTCTCCTGCTCACTATAATAGATTCCTTTGTGTACTCATATTACTGCTGAAACCATTTATTATGAAGGTCAAAACATATTGTGGTATTCAAAATAGTTTTATTATGAGGGTCACATAGACCTAACCTCTCTTCATGTGACTTCTTTGGGAACAGCTGAAATCCTTAAATCCCTTTTGCAGTTTAGTGTGTCTACTCTTTTCAGCTTGGTCTGTGAACATAACATAACATGTTGTGAATTCTTTACCTCTCTGTCAATGCTGAATTGTTCTTGATGCAGTAGAATTCAGCTAAAGGCCAGGGGTTAAGTTTGTTGTGCAAGCATTCCACAGGGGAGCTATTTTTCTTTTGCCACCTACATCTATACCTCACTAATTCATGACCTGTCTATAAATGCTTTGTTAGTAACAATGCCACCCCTGAAGCGACTGGCTTAAAGATCAGAAAAAGAAGCGCTGTCATTCCCAAATTTCCTCTGACAAACAGACATAATTACAGGAATTAGCCCGCTATTTTGTCATTAGCCTTCACTTTCAATGAGCCAATAATGAAAAGAGAAACAAGAGTCAAAGACAAAGACGGATGTCTTTATAGGATTTCAAGACACTTTCTCCCCCCACCTCTGAGCCCACACATTCAATTTGCTGTTTTATTAATATTATTAATGTAGTCAAGCTTCAAGCTTTGAAGCCGAGAGTTTTTTCTTCTGATTGGTATTGTGTGAGCGCTGATGGCTCAACTCAGGGGAAGTCAGAGTGATTTCAAATGCACTTTGTTAGTGCCATGATGAAAATGGCAGCTTGCCTTTTTAAAGCTGTATATTTGCAAGCGTGATTATGGGGTGTGTGTTCAAATAAATGAAGCCAAAACAATGACACACAATCAGCACTTCATAAACCAGGGAAAGGCCACGGACAGATTAATAAGTGCTTTGCAGACACACGCACATACACACATCTACATGCAAAGGACTTTTGGAATTACAGATATATGTGACACATTAGACAAGATTTTGTACGGGACCATTCTGTATCCAAATGAGCAGGAGAAAGCAGAGATCCCACCATGTAATTTACTGTTGATTTGTGTTTGTACAAATGGTGCCTGATGTCTTTCAACATTAATAAAGGTAATATTTACCCTCTTCTTGTCCTGACAGGCCTCAGCAGTGAGGAACAGTTAGCTTTGTTAAGCAAGAAAAAGACAGTTGGACATGTGAAGTATCTCTCGTACTGCTGCTGGTTAAAGTGACAGTAATAACACTGCAGTAATGGCACTATAAATAGCAATGAAGTCATCAGGGATGGTTTTATGTGAATTCTCAGTTTACGACAAACACTGATAAATAATGACTAGTGTAAGCTTGCACTTAAAGGTTTTACTTACTTACCTTTAAAGATTTTTTTCACACATTGATGGGCAGTGTTTTCACAGTTTAAAGCTGCTACATCCACATTCTTTCTTTATAGTAACAGTCGTATGACATCTACTACTATCATCATATTTATGAAAGGCTTCCCACCTCTCCCATATAGGAAGAAGACCTCAAAACTGAAAGTGGCACAAAGCAACAACAATTTCTGTTGTCATGTTGTAAATATTTTGTATCACAGTTCTTTTTTATTTCTTTGTCTTGCTTTTGTTTCTCTGTAGTTGTTATTTCTGCGTATTTCTGTTGTTGGTCTGTTTTCCTTTTTGTTTCATTGTAGTTGTTTTTGGTATTTGTGCTTTTGTTTTTTTAATTCAGTTCAATTCAATTTTATTTATATAGCACCATTTCACAACAACAGTCACCTCAAGGCACTTTATATTTTAGGGTAAAGACCCTACAATATAGACAGAAAACCCCAACAATCAGACGACCCCCTATGAGCAAGCACTTGGCAACAGTGGGAAGGAAAACTCCCTTTTAACAGGAAGAAACCTCTGCCGCGACAGGTTGGGGGTGAGGGGAAACGGGAGACGGGACAAAAGACACACTATGAGAGAGAGACAGAGTTTAATAATAACTAATGATTAGCAGTGAGATACATAGTTTGCAGCCTTCTTTGCACAGCAGTGCACACATCCCTCCCTGCTATAACAGAATACCAGTGAGTGCACAGCTAAAAATGAAAAGCAGCTCCTACTGCTTAATCAATACATTTTCCTCCTCTGTGCTTAAGGCAGGAGTCATTTATATACTCCATACACCTGTCAGGATAATGTGAACAGTGTTGACCTGTGGGAACTCCTGATTATCATGTTGAAAGAGAGTCTCTCCATTCTGCTGGCCTCTGCAGAACAGAGGCTGCTCTTGGCTGAAATACGCTAGTTTGATGATGCTCTGTGTGTCATCACTTCCTGTTCTGTTAAGCTCAGAAAGCCCATGGAAAATTGGGCTCCTTCTCCTCTCTGAGCCACTCACACGACGTAGTGAATAGTCAAGGGAATAACCTGCCCCTAGTGTCACAGGAGAGTTGCGAGGTGCTCCTGAGGCTCACTGTTCAGGGAAACCTGGGATCAAACTAGAAGTGACAGGTTTAATAAACCATTCTGAGGCACAGTGTCACACTGCTCTGCAGCAGAAAAGACTTCTCACACCAGGAGATTTCTTACTCTGTAGTATGAATTCATAATATGGCCCTTTGAATTAAATGAGCCAAATGGGGTTCTGTTATATTTAGACTGTGTAAGAAATTATAACAACTCTAAATCTAGTTTGTTTTTTTAGGTCATGGTCTTCATGACTCAAGCTGAGGAGTAATCACCTGATCTAAATATGGTACCTAGGTCACATGGACATTGGATCTAAAACTCCTTTGTCACCTATTATAAAGTTTAATGCACATAATTAGTTTTTTTCACCCTGACCTGACAGAATTGATTCAGAATGTCCTTAGTCCAGGGTTTGACTTTCTTTCACCCAACCCGCCCCCATGACCAGTCTCTTTTATAATACCACTTTCCAAGACTTAAAATGGCAGAGCCAGTTCTGTTATTGACTGCCAGCACATTCAGATTAAAGCTGCTTGTAACATCTTGGTCATTAAAGGGATACTTATCAGCCAACATAATGTTTGCATGTCACATCTTATAAGGTATTTGTTTGAAACTTTAAAAAATTCCGATAAGCCTAATCAGATATAATCAAATATTAGCCAGTCATTAAGATGACTATTGGAAGGTCTGCTTTGAATGGAAAGGCTGCCCTTCACTATGCTGAAGCCAGTCATACAACACAAGTGTTGTCATCTATTGTCAGCTACACTGTAGCTGACAAGGTTGTGATTTAATCAGGAAAGCTCTGATGCAGTGAGTCAGAAAGGCTTTTTTTTGATTCTCAAGCAATGGCATTATTTCTTCCTGTCTACACAGTAATTCTTCTTGTAGTGAAAGGGGAGAAAGGAGTGACCTTTGTATCATGAGGCCAGTAATATTTATTGATTGTCTAAAGCTATTTGTAATTCTGCCTCTTCATCTCCTTTAATGTGTTAATTAACATCATCCACTCATTCATTTACTTTGGAAATGACTGTTTAAAGGTTAAAGGTTAAAGTGTATGCCCAGCTACATCATGCTCATAAATAAATCATAACTGTGAGCAAGCGAGCAGCCACTGGCTATCTTTTAGACTAACTATTGTGTACCATTTACTGGCTCATTATTTTGAGTAGCGTGTCACAAAAATTATTACATGTCATGGTATAGAACTTGATGTGTTTGGAAATGTTAACTTACCCGCCACTATTCTATAGTGCATATTCCACTATGCTTTCTCAATTAGGGTTGTTTGTGCAGTTTTGTGACACACTCTTGCCTGTTTATTGTCAGCTCTGTGTGTTGTTTTCAAACTAGCAAACCAACATTCTGCAAGGCTTTGGTAGAGATGCAAGCCTAAAAGAAAAGCCCACATTTCTGGTGGAATGGATTATTGTTTTTTTGGATATCGGCGCCTCTGCTGAAAAGCTTTTCTGGCACAAACCCTGAACACTGTTTGTCAGTGCTTTGAAAAAAACATTTTGGAACACCTAAACAAAAAAGACTGTAACACTGCAAAAAATTGTAATTGTGGTGGGCAGAGAAGGGAAAACCTTTGCAAAGGAGTGTTTTTAGAAAATCGTGGTTATTGGAGGGATTGATCCATATGAACACAAAGAATGGTCACTTCATTTTTAGGAGCTTCTGATGCTCAAGTTCCCCGACATTTTCTTAAAACCCGCTCGTGGTGAGCACTGACACATCAAACAAGTTGAGAATTCTAAATGGCTTCAAGCTCACATTCAGGCGTGTAGGACTCAGACACTGAGCCATGGCTCTGTGATACATGCAGACAAACTCAGTTTGAATATTTTCTGTGTCTCTTTACCCTGCACTGACACTTTGTATATAGTTTATTTTACTTACTATTTAATATCATTCTTTAATAATTTGTCTTTTTCAATTTTGTATGTCAGTAGTTTATATTTTTATATCTCATAGTACTGCATACACACTTATAAACTATAACATTTTACTTGATATTTAATTTTGCACTGTCCTTACATGTTCTACCTTGTAGTTGCACTAAACTCTATTGTGAATCTTAAAAATAAAAGTCATTCAGACGTGAAGTAGTTTTATGTCATTTATTATGGCACAATGTTTCATTACAACATTTGGTGTTCTGGTGCAGGAGCTTGTAGCCTCTTTGCTCTCTGTTGATACCAGTCAGAGGAGCCACAATGACTTGTGTGTGCCCGAGGTGTGACGATAGCACCCAGTCAGGATCACACTGTCACATTTCATAAGCTGGTTTGCCTAAAACAAAAGCATAAAGATTTTCTTTGTTTTCAGCTATTTTGCCATGTAGTTACAGCCAAGATAACTGCCACATCTACGTTAGGTGTGTAACCTAGCAACAGCCCCATGACATGTAACTGCAACAGTTAAATGTGTTATAACTTACCAGTACAACAATGCTGTGATCAGACGAACATATTTTCTAAAATGTTGTTGAAAGTGATGCTTTTCCTTCTTCCAGCTGCTACCCAAGCCATGCGTAGTTGGCTTCGTGACCTCAGCTCCTCGTTGCTGCTTTCAAGCTGGAAAGTGGCAAAATCTTACTCCAGTCTGTACAGTTGTGTCATTTTACAATGCAGCAGTTCACCAGGCTCCTGGCCTTGCTTCCCTTCCACCTGGTCTCCTGCACAGACAATATATCTACCTTCCTTCTCCCTATCATATCCTCAGCTCTCTCCCTTTACCAGTCATAGTCCCTACATTTAAAGTTCCTACTCTCACCTCCACAATCCTGCCTTTCCTTATCTCTCGCTGCCTCCTAACACACCTTCTTCCTCTCCTCTTCCTTTGTCTTCAGCCAACAGTATCACAGTTTCCTCTAGCACCCTGTTGGCCAACACCTGATGATCTGCATGTTTGATTTGGCAAAGATTTTACACCAGATACCCTTCCTGAGTGAAAGGGAAGGTTTACAAGATGGTAGTGAGACCTGCTATGATGGATGGTTTGGAGATGGTGGCACTAACAAAAAGACAGGTGGGCGAGCTGGAGGTGGCAGAGTTGAAGATGCTATGATTTTTGTTGGGAGTGACCAGAGGGGGACAGGATTAGAAAGGAGTACATCAGAAGGACAGCTCAGGTTGAGAGGTTTGGAGACAAAGTTCGAGAGGTAAGACTGAGATGGTTTGGACATGTACAGAGGAGGGACAGTGGACATATTGGATAAAGGATGTTGAAAATGGATCTACCAGGCAGGAGGAAAAGAGGAAGACCACAGAGAAGGTTCATGGATGTAGTGAAGGAGGACATGCAGAGGGGTTAGTGTGACAGAGGAAGATGCAGGGATAGGGTGAGATGGAGGCAGATGCTCCACTGTGGTGACCCCTAAAGGGAGCAGCCAAAAGAAGAGGAAGAATTGACCTGTAGTTGGATTGAATATTGTTGGGTGCTTCATGTCCATTGAGATGTTTACATTGGTGAGATTGTTGCAAAGGAAACAATCCCACTGTATATTGCTTTACTGAAAAAAACACAAGTTTTGCACGTAACTGGTCAAACACCAAAACGACTGGGTTGGTTGCTTGTATTCATTTCAGATGTATATTTCACAATTTTTGAATTATTTAACAATTTGTCACAAAAAAATCCTGTTCATTTCAGTGGGCAGAATATTCAGCACTAAAGTTGAGTGACTAATTGTCCGAGTATGAGAAGCAGAAAAATTCTCCTGAAAATTTTCTCTCTAACCTGCTGCTAAGCCCACACAGGCATAATCGTACCACCAAATCATAGGAAAAATTGTCTTCTTTCAAATGTTATCTTTCTCAGAGCCAACAGATATGGACTATTTGATTTGAAGGCATTTGAGTGAGAGGAGTGCCATCTAGCTGCCCCATAGATGTGTTTTTTCAACTTGTCTCTCTCTCAGACACATAGTTCAAAATGTTTATAAGACTCTACTTGAAATGGAGCTGCACACATTTTCAGCCTTTCTAAACCAATTTATCCATCTGTGTGTCAGTGTCACTAAATGTCTGTGACTTTGAGTAACACCAACATAGATATTTTCTGTAAGTTCCAACTCAGATCATACTTCATTTGAAAGGCAAATCATCACAGCTTCAAGTACTTAAACTGCCTTTTGCGAGGTACAGCTACGCATGTCGGCCTTTTTCTCAAGCACGCATGCACACACACGCGCACACACACACACACACTCTGATGGGCAACAGACAACAGTCCTAGACCATGACGGTGACCGCAACAGAAGAAACCAGGTGCTTTAAAATTTGTGAAGTTTTCAAAATCACATTTAAGCAAATAAAGCCCTCAGGTTTATATAGGAAGTGATGACAATAGCTATGTCTCATTTTTTAAATAAAAGCCCTTGGTTAATTATTGGAATTGATAGGATTCTTTAACCTCTCACTTTTAAAAAATAAAAGCTGCCAATTACTTATTGGATTTTTAACGGTGTGAAATCTAAAAATAAAAGGCTCTACTTAATTTTAGAAAATTAACACGATGCTGAGAAATATCTCCAATTTTCAAAAAAAATGCCTTGTTATATTTTTTTCAGCATGCTTAAGGTGTGAGATCTCCAAAAGCCTCCTATTTAGTTGTTTCTACTTTTTACAATATAAGTATCGTCTGCTCCCTTCTCCCTTCTGCTTTTTTAGCCAACCTGTTTACCTCAAACTTTTTAGCATCAAGCCACAGACCGAGACTGACAATAGCAACAATCCCACTACAATTTCTCTAGAAATTGCATATTCTAGTTATAATCTGCTGTTTTTTCATAACAGTTCTGTCCGAGCAATTTCCGCTTCTAACTGCTGTAAATCTACCATCTCTGAGCATTTCCCTGCTACACAGTAGTGCCCTCCTCCACACAGAACAATTCAATCAGACTCCCTCAGCATGTTTCCCCATGGCCATTTTATACCAATAAACCATTGCTCCCGTAATCATCGCTCATCACTTTTAGTGTCAACATGCAGTAATTTACTATTGAGCTGTGGACATAAAATTCCATTTTCTATTAACTTACTGTTGAGCTGCGAGAGAAGGCTGCCACTGACATCTCTAAAAATGACTGTAAATTTGAAGGCGGGATATGGACATCACAATACTTATTGTACCGGGTGAGATTAGAAAAGACTGGATGTGATTCATTGTCCTTCGTCCCCTCAGATCAGATTTAGGAAGAATTTAGTTTTTTAAGGTGGAAGATAAGTCTGACCAAAGAGTGAAATAAAAGCTGTTGATGGCTTTTTCTTTTGCAAAAAATGTACAAAAAAGTGTGCTGAGAAACTAGACAACTAGACAAGATGTTGATTCATGTTGATAACCGTACCCTTCAAAAATAGAGAGCATATTGTAACTGTGTGGGAAACTGTGTAAAAGAGTACTTCAGCAATTTATCGCTTTGCTCAGTCTCAGAATGGACAGATTCAAAAGGATCAAAGTCATGGTGAAAATGTCTTTTTTTTTTTTTTTTATTTTTAAATTCAAGCATTTTTCATCCTTGTCAAAACACGTGTGTGTCTACATTTCCCAACACAATTCAACAGTTTCATTCTGGGATGCATTTTTTTTTTAACATGTAGCAGCTCATGTTGTCTGAATTCTCAATGCAGTAGTACTCCCCGTCAAGCCATGTTCTCAATTACATTTTAATATATAATGTTCCACAAATACATCTGTCAACACTATATGGTTTTCATTGGTCTTTTAAATTATTAGTAATTTTCCTGGAGAGTGTTGGGGAATGTTTCTCTCAAAACATTTTTTGGGGAGTAGAGTCAAAACCAGGAGATTTTAAAATGATAAACAGGGGATCACTCCTGTAAACCATAATGACAAGAAGCAGGCATCATTCACCGTAGCAGTAATGTAAACTGGTCCATTCTTCACACAGAACTAAAGATTTAAGAGAATAGAAACCCAGCTTCTCAGGTGTTCACTTTACTGCTGCCGTGTCCATCTGTCACTGCTGAATATTCAGCCACAGCAATAACAAGTCCAACCCACAAAGGTCTTATTGTACAAAGACACTGAACCAAAAGGATCTGCTAAGTGCCAGACACCACAGGACACTTACAGAGGGCTTTTGGAGTTCAGGATCTAATAGGTCAGACCTGCTTAGGCAGCACGTTTTAATGTTGTGGCTGATTGGTGGATGTCTCTTCTCTGTAAATCTATGCTTAACTGTCTTGTATTATTTATGGCCGTACCACCCTGAGTGTGCCTGATCTTGTCTGATCTCGCTAAGCAGGGTCAGGCCTGGTTAGTACTTGAATGGGAGACTGCCTGGGTATACCAGGTACTGTAAGCTTGGGCGCCATAGTGGTGGTGTGTCAAGTTTACTTGTATAAGATATTTAAAAACAACAGCTGTTGACCAAAATGCTGTACAGCTAAAAGAATCAAATAACACAGGAAAAAAAGAAAACAAAGGAAGAAAATATGAGTAAAACAACACAAGTAAAATACTCAGAATTCAGTCTGGTTTTAAAGCCAAAGTATGAAAATGGGTTTTCAAACGGGTTTTGAAAGTGTCTGCTGTTGGAGAGGTCCTGATGTGAAGGGGCAGTTTGTTCCCCAAATCCTGGCTGGGGTTTTTCTGTATGGGTTTCTTTTGGGTACTCTGGCTTCCTCCCAAAGACATGAGCGTTAGGTTAACTGGTGATTCTAAAATTGGCTGTGAATGTGAGGTAGACAAAGTGCTCAAACTGGATTTGATTGACTGACCGTCTTAAGAAAGGTAAGGCAAAACAATGGTGCAGGTTGTCTCACTGTCTTGTGTTGCTTTCATCTTGCACCGCTAGACTATGATGGCAACATCTTATACTTTAGCAATAAATCATATAAAAGCATCTAGAAAAGGCCTAAAGTCTGCTGTTCTCCTTCCCCACCGCTGTGTCCCCTGCTTTTTCAACACAGTGCTTTCCCCCCTGCTCTGACACCTCACTTGTATATGGTAATAAATGTCTTCAGTGTGCAATGCAAATCACAGTATCCAGTGGAGAGCTAATATCACACAAGGGTCAAATGCTAAGGAGCCACTAAAGTGATTCATAGCCTGCCTATCAAAGCTTTGTTGTCATACTTGAGACACTTGTTTAATCTCCCTCAGCCTCGTTTAACTCCGTCTTTCTCTGCACTCTTCACTTCACTTACCCAGGCCATATTAAAAAAAAAAAAAAAAAAAAAAAAAAAAAAAAACAAACCAAAAAAAAAAACAAAAAAACTGAGAGATTCAGATTCAGTGCTGGAAAGAGTGCTGGAGATACTTTTCATTTCAGAATCCCGTCTACACCATTTTACTGGGTGACACTTTGATAATTGGCTTCCTGGCTTGTGTATGTGCCAGCCTCTGCAGTTCCAGGCTGAGGTGTTATATTCCATGCCTGGGCAGTCTCTGGTGTAGATTAAAAATTGACTAAGGTCACACGGGTAATTGGACAAATGTAGTTATAACGGAAAGAGGATTTTGACTAATATTATATAATGAGACTTCTATACTGTGTGCGCTGTGTCGAACTGAAAATTGACAAATTTGTTTAGGTCATCAAGTCACATTAGTATGTGACTTCCTGATTTATGTCATATTTAATAACATGAAACTCTTCAAACTAGGTTGGCAGTTTAAAACACATTATGGTGGCAGCTGTCATTTCTGAAGGTGTCATTTAAATTCTGTATGAACAATGTAATTGTATAATTTATCAGATTTCTTTTCATATCTTAACTCAGGTTTTTTGTGTAATCAGAGATCATCTTTCATCCTTTTTGTTTCTAATGTTTTATGTTTCACACAACAGTCACTTAATAGTTATTCAGCTGAGCAGACTGCCGAATGTGTAGATTTGACAGAGTGCAGTGATAAGCACATTAATTTTAGTTCATAGTATATCTTGATATACTCATGCAAATTCAAATGTACCGTAAGTACCATAGTGCTCTATCTGCTATATATTGGAGTGTACTATGTTAAATTTTGACTAATACAATTTGTGTTAAAACTGAACCCAGAGTAACAACAGTTTTGATTAAAATGTTATTTGAGGCCTGTTAACTTAAATCCATGGCAGAGCTGAGATAAGATTCATGCCTGTTCTCATTCGGTGAGCCAATACTGCTGTTTTGTCAAAGCTGCTGGCACCCAAAGGTGTCCTTAGGATCAGTGCATTGGGTTTATGGCAGTAGTTAGACAGGTTTCACTCCTAGCTTGTCACATAACGACCCCCTGGAGTCACAGAGCACCAGGTAAGTGTCATTTTCAAGCAGTTTGTAGTTCCTAAACTTATGAGTGAAAACTAAGAGAAACAAAGTGCAAAACGCAAAGCTCCCAAATGGGACACGCACCGCATTCTCCTGGCAGACAAACTTGTGATGTCCTCCTCAACCTTCCTCTGGTCACACCATGATGTTGTCCTCCTGTTCTGTACAATGTCAGCTTTGCATATTTTGATGCCAGCACACATCTTTAGTGGCTTCCATGTAAAGTGCTCTCCTTTTTTTTTTTTTTTTTTTTTTTTTTTTTTTTTTTTTTTTTTTTTTTTTTTTTTTTTTTTTTTTTTTTTCTTTCTTTTTTTTTATTTTTTTTTTTTTCTCTTTATCTGAAGCA
>VUQI01062848.1:6479-19939 GCA_015106735.1 Paratilapia polleni | reverse complement strand
CTTGTCGTGTTACCCGTGATTTAGTTCAGCTGTGTTCGTCACCCTCCTGTTTCCACTCCCCTCATTACCCTTGTGTATTTAAACCCCTAGTCTGCTTGTGTTCGTTGTCGCGTTGTTAACGTCTTTATGGCTGTGAGTTTCCCTGTGTGAGTTGCCAGGTGGTTTTGTTAATTCTTTTTCCCTGAACCAGAGTATCTTATGTTCTTTAGTAATAAAGCTGAGTTTTTGAGCCTAGCTCTGCCTCTGAGTCCTGCGTATGGGTCCACCCTTACCTGCCACACAGCCCACACATGACACATGAAAAGAAAGAGAAGACATAAAAAGAGGAGCATACAGAGATGACAAAATCCGCACTATTAATGGACATGAAATAGTGACATCTAAATGCATTGGGAGTGAAAAAAAGGGGAGTGAAGGAGATGTGCTAAGTGCATCATGAAAAGTCCACCAGCAGCCTGATCGTAGAACAGTATAACTAAAAGATGGTTCAGCATCACCGGCCTACATCAAAAAGGAAAGTTTTAAGCCTAATCTTATAAATAGAGAGCGTGCCTGTCTCCTGAACCCAAACTGGGAGCTGGTTCCACAGTAGAGGAGCCTGATAACTGAATACTCTAATTCCCATTCTGCTTTTGGAAACCCTAGGAACCACAACCCTGATAATATGGCACTCTGAGGTCTTTAAGATATGATGTGGCCTGACCATTTAGGACTTTGCATGCGAGGAGAAAGATTTTAAATTCAGTTCTGGATTTAACAGGGAGCCAATGAACAGAGGGGGATATAATATAATATAGGGGAATCTGATCTCTCTTTCTAGTCCATCTTGGTACTCTTGTATTTTGGGCTTCTGGGGAGTTTTTAGAACAACCTGACAATAAGGAACTACAACACTCAAGCCTAAAAGCAACAAATGCATGGACTAGTTTTTCAGCATCACTCTGGGACAGAATACAGCCATGTGAAAAAGAGAGTACACCCTCTTTCAGTTCTAAGATTTTATACATCACGACATAATAAAAATCATCTGGTCCTTAGCAGGTCTTAAAATTAGGTACCTACAACCTCAGATGAACAGCAACACATGGTACATAAGTTTTCACACATTGCTTCTGCATTTTGGCTTAGTTTTGGTTAAATAAATAATGACATGGTGTAATATGTCATGTTTTGCTTTTCATCTGAGGTTGTAGTTAAATCATTTTGAAAACGGGTGAGGACCAGATTATTTTTATTATGTCCTGATAGATAACATCTTAGAATTGAAAGATGGTGTATTTTCTTCTTCTTCACACAACTGTAATGTGCAAGTTAGAGGACATATCCTGGTCAAAAATTAATCAAAGGTTCCTCACAGTGTTACTGGCTGCCAAGATAATGCAATCCAAAGTAGGATAACTGGATAATAAGAACTTACAGTTATCCAGCCTCGAACTAACAAATGCATGAACAAGCTTTTTAGCATAACTCTGAAATAGGATGTTTCAAATTTTGACAGTATTGTGCAGATAAACAAGGGCAGTCCTGGAGATGTGTTTAATGTGCAAGTTAAAGGATGATCATGATGTTGTCATAACAGACATCAGTATTTTGGAAAATGTAGCCCAAATTATAATATACATTATATTGCCAAAGGTATTCACTCACCCATCCAAATCATTGAATTCAGGTGTTCCAATCACTTCCATGGCCACAGGTGTATAAAATCAAGCACCTAGGCATGCAGACTGCTTCTAAAAATAGTGGATCGCTCTCAGGAGCTCAGTGAATTCCAGCATGGTACCGTGATAGGATGCCACCTGTGCAATAAGTCCTCGCTACCAAATATTCCACAGTCAACTGTTAGTGGTATTATAACAAAGTGGAAGTGACTGAGAACAACAGCAACTCAGCCACGAAGTGGTAGGCCACATAAGATCACAGAGCGGGGTCAGTGAATGCTGAGGCGCATAGTGCGGAGAGGTTGCTCACTTTCTGTAGAGTCAATAGCTATAGACCTCCAAACTTCATGTGGCCTTCAGATTAGCTCAAGAACAGTGCATAGAGAGCTTCATGGAATCGGTTTCCATGGCCGAGCAGCTGCATCCAAGTCTTACATCACCAAGCGCAACGCGAAGCGTCAGATGCAGTGGTGTAAAGCACGCTGCCACTGGACTCTAGAGCAGTGGAGATGTGTTCTCTGGATTGATGAATCATTCTTCTCCGTCTGGCAATCTGATAGACGAGTCTGGGTTTGGCAGTTGCCAGGAGAACTGTACTTGTCTGACTGCATTGTGCAAAGTGTAAAATTTGGTGGAGGGGGGATTATGGTGTGGGGTTGTTTTTCAGGAGTTGGGCTCAGCCTCTTAGTTCCAGTGAAAGGAACTTTTAATGCTTCAGCATACCAAGACATTTTGGACAATTTCATGCTCCCAACTTTGTGGGAACAGTTTTGGGATGGCCCCTTCCTGTTTCAACATGACCACCAGTGCACAAAGCAAGGTCTATAAAGACATGGATGAGCGAGTTTGATGTGGAAGAACTTGACTGGCTTGCACAGAGTCCTGACATCCCTGACATGCAGATGGCTGGTGTGACAGAAGTCAATGCTAGGAATAGGGAGAGATGGAGGCAGACGATCCACTGTGACGACCCCTGAAGGGACCAGCTGAAAGAAGAAGAGGTATGGGAAGGAAAAAATAAACACACATATCACCGATTAGTTACTGCAGCTCAAGCTCAAGTTAATTAATCGTTTAACAGTAGTTTAGTGCTTCTGCAGCAGTTACGTAACCAACATCAGTGAGGAGGACACTGACTTTGGAGCACATGTGGCTATGCAGGTCAGATTTTTGGAAAGACCCTGTTTCTTTGGCATGAAAGAGAGCTTGTGCAGCTACACTATACTATGGACAAAAGTATTAGCTGTTAATCTTTGAATTCAGGTGTTTTCAGTCACAGGTGTATAATACATATCAAGCACCTAACCATGCAGTCTGCTTTTACAAACATTTGTGAAAGCATGGGTCATTCTAAAGAGCTCAATTGAATTTGAGCATGGTACTGTAATAGGATGCCACCAATGAAATTTCTTCCCTCCTAGATATTTCACAATGTGGTATTATTGCAAAGTAGCAACTCAGCAACGAAGTGGCAGACCACGTAAAGCTACAGAACGGGGTTGCCAAGTTCTGAGGTGCATAGTACTAAAAGTTGACAACACTCTGTGGATTCAATAACTGTAGAGCTCTAGACCTCCTCTGGGATTAACATCAGCACAAAAACTGTACCCTGGGAGCTTGGAATGGGTTTCCATGGCTAAGCAGGTAGGTGTAGGTGTGATGTGTAGGTGACCCAGTATTTTGTCCATATGGGGTAGTTTTAAAGCAGACCTCACTCGAAAATTGCAGAACAGATGGAAATGTGTTGCAGATGTTGTTGAAGATGCACTTACAATCCACTGCCCTAGTGTGTGGTGAGTTCGCTGATCCACTTCTGCACCTAGAGATAATGTCTCTCCTGTTTGTCTCCTGCTTTGCCTCTGCAATCAAAGATGGATATTTTTTCACTTTTGTAACTGTAGTTACATTTCTCAGTGACCGTGCTATCCGTGTATGGTTGTAATTATGCATGGCTTGCTTATCCTTTGTTGTGTAGCCTGTAAAGGTTTATTAATCATAGGATTGACTCTTGTACTCTTTTCGGTGTGAATTTAACAGGTCTTGCTGTGCATTTTAGAATATAACCTCTGTTTTCTCAACGTGTGTGAGTGCAAGCGCAATTGCACATAAGTGACAGTATGAATGCACACTCTCCTTTTTTATTTTTGTTTTTTTGTTATTTATTTATTTTTTTACAGAATAGCAAAGTAACTTTAGCCAAATGCCCCCCTATCAAAACTGGTTGCCCATCCAGTTCATATACACTGGCGTCAGCACTAGTTCTTGATGTCATGATGCTTACAGTGCATTCAGACAGTGGTGTTGCATACTTCAACAGCGTGGCTTGTCGTTAATAAATAAGACTTACACTGCTGCAGCAGAAAGAAGATGAAGAGGTAATTTCAAAACACAAATCAGTAATGCAGATTTAAAACACATTTTACCTGAAACATTAGCAAGCAAAAGTGTGAATTGTTCTGATAACGCAGGGTCATTGCTGTGACTTAAAAAGTGTCTGCTTATGTATATTTGTTCTCTAAGTAGTGTTAAAAACGTTAGCTAACATAGGCTAGATCGCTAGAGATTATTAGCTAATTTTAGCTTTCCGAGCCATTAGTCTTCTGGCATATCATTAGTTGCCAGCCAAGGAGGTGATGTACTATTTTAGTTTGATAAAATTTCTTATTCTGACCAATTTGGGTGTCATTGTTTGTTTACAGTACATTTATGGACAGTGTATTGAAGTACAGAAAGAAGCCCTGAATTATTGGGAAAACATTTTTTTTCCTCCATAGATGGATATGTTTGTTTTTCTAAAAAAAAGAAGAAAAAAGCCAGATCCAGGTGACAGCAAGTCAAAAGGAGGTTACCTCTTACAGTGCCTTGCGAAAGTATTCATACTCCTTGAACTTTTCCATATTTTGTCACGTTACAACCACAAACTTCAATGTATTTTTTGGGGGTTGTATGTGATAGACCAACACAAAGTAGTGCATAATTGTGAAGTGGAAGGAAAATGATAGATGGTGTTCACCATTTTTACAAATAAAAATCTGAAAAGTGTGGCGTGCATTAGTATTCAGCCCCCCTTTGTTGAATCACCTTTTGCTGCAATTACAGCTGCAAGTCTTTTGGGATATCTCTCTATTAGCTTTGCACAGCTAGAGTCTGCAATTTTTGCCCATTCTTCTTTGCAAAATAGCTCCAGTTCAATCTGATTGGATGGAGAGTGTCTGAACAGCAATTTTCAAGTCTTGCCACAGATTCTCAATAGGATTTAGGTCTGGAATTTGACTGGGCCATTCTAACACATAAATATGCTTTGATCTAAACCATTCCACTGTAGCTCTGGCTATATGTTTAGGTTTAGGTTTAGAAGGTGAACCTCTGCCCCAGTCTCAAGTCTTTTGCAGCCTCCAACAGGTTTTCTTCCAGGATTGCCCTGTATTTAGCTCCATCCATCTTCCCATCAACTCTGACCAGCTTCCCTGTCCCTGCTGAAAAAAAAAAACATTCCCCACAGCATGATGCTGCCACCACCATGTTTCACGGCAGGGATGGAGTGTTCAGGTCGATGTGCAATATGAGGTTTCCGCCACACATAGTGTTTTGCATGTCGGTCATAAAGTTCAATTTTGGTCTCATCTGACCAGAGCACCTTCTTCGACATGTTTGCTGCATCCCCTACATGGCTTGTGGCAATCTGCAATTGGGGCTTGTTATGGTTTTCTTTCAACAGTGGCTTTCTTCTTGCCACTCTTGCATAAAAGCCAGATTTGTGGAGTGCACGACTAATAGTTGTCCTGTGGACAGATTTCCCCACCTGAGCCGTGGATCTCTGCAGCTCCTCCAGAGTTACCATGGGCCTCTTGGCTGCTTCTCTGATTAATGCTGTCCTTGCCCAGCCTGTCAATTTAGGTGGATGGCCATATCTTGGTAGGTTCGCAGTTGTGCCATACTCTTTCCATTTTCTGATGATGGCTTGAACAGTTCTCCGTGAGATGTTCAAAGCTTGGGATATGTTTTTATAACCTAACCCTGCTTTAAACTTCTCCACAACTTTATCCCTGACCTGTCTGGTGTGTTCCTTGGTCTTCATGATGCTGTTTGTTCACTGATGTTCTCCAACAAACTTCTGAGGCCTTCACAGAACAGCTGTAGATTAAAGTACACACCAGTACACACCAGTGGATTTACTAATTAGGTGACTTCTGAAGATAGTTGCTTGCACTGGATTTTATTTAGGGGTATCTGAGTAAAGGGGGCTGAATACTAATGCACGCCACACTTTTCAGATTTTTATTTGTAAAAAAATAGTAAACACCATGTATCATTTTCCTTCCACTTCACAATTATGCACTACTTTGTGTTGGTCTGTCACATAAAATCCCAATAAAATACATTTAAGTTTGGTTGTAATGTGACAATGTGGAAAGGTTAAAGGGGTATGAATACTTTGGCAAGGCACTGTAGGTCCATGTAACCTCTTACTGAATGCTTATGCTAAAGGCTTACATTACATAATTACCAAGGTTTACATGCCCAGCTAATGAAGTTAATCTAACAGCTATTGGTCTCTGTAATGTGTGAGAACGGTTAATTATTTAAGTTCTGTGTTATATAGATAAGCATCAGTGGTGGCACAGGAAGGTGCAGATTGGAGGTTATTCACCTTATCCCACCCAGCAGCCCTTAAAACCTGAACACCCTCAGCAGGCACCTGACCAAGGGGGCAGTTCACTAAGAGCCCAAGTCACGATGCTCTATGAAGACATGCTGTCTTCGTGTCCATGCTGTCCTCAACCGAGTATTGGATCATTATCACGAGAGCCATGGTGTCCTAGCCAATTCCAACTGCTGTACAGAATATTGGAACTCAGCCATCTAGGGTTCTCTTACACTGGTTCAGTGATATTACAACCATAATCACTCCTACCCCACACTATTCACATTTCGTTTGTCAGAGTTACCTTGAAGTTAAACTGAAGCATAACTTTTGATGGATGGCATTATGAAAGATTGTTGATGGATTTAGATGCTCTGCAAACTTGGAATATCACAGATGTCCACTAAAGGAGGGCCTGGGGTATTTTGGGTAGCCGCCCCAACTGATGACTGGCTGGCTTGCAGTTTGGGGGTTGCTTGTTAATCTATATCTACACTTCAGTTATACCAAGTCAAACATGAGAAAGAAGTCAACGTTGGAGTGTTTAAAGTTATCTCAAGTCTTATAGTAAACTTTATTAAACACTGGAATACCAATAGACAGCATTACAGGACACTTTATTCTAGTTCTCATATAAGTGAAGAAGAGAGTTAAGGCAGGGTGGAGTAGGTGGAGATGAGTGTCAGGGCGATTTGTGACAGAAGAATAGCAGCAAGAGTGAAAGGGAAGGTTTATAAGATGTTAGTGAGACCTTGTATGATGTATGGTTTGGAGACAGGAGGCCAAGCTGGAGGTGGCAGAGCTGAAGCTGCTAAGGTTTTCATTGGGAGTGACAGGATTAGAAATTAGTACATCAGAGGGACAGCTCAGGCTGAGCAGTTTGAAGGCAAAGTTAGAGAATGGTTGACATGGTTTGGACATGTGCAGAGGAAAAATAGTGGCTATACAGGACAGGATGTTGAAGATGGAGCTGTCAGGTAGGACGAAACCACAGAGAAGATTCATGGTTCATGTAGTGAAGGACATCCAGAGAGTTGGTGTGACAGAGGAGGATGATAGGGTATGATGGAAGGAGATGATTTGCTGTGGCCACCCCTAAAGGGAGCAGCCAGAAGAAGAAGAAATAAAGACAATAGATAATAACTGTATCTAGCCAGCCTTTTCAAAAATGAGTTTTTCTTAGTAATATGAAATTAGCAAAGGTAATTCTTTTTTTTTTTTTTTTTTTTTTAAATAGAGACAAGTACCACATAGGCAGTTATAAACTAGTATCCCTCCTTTGTCAAAAAAAATTATTTGTAAAAGAAGTGGATCTCTTTATTGGTAAATATAAATTACTGAATGAACAGCAGTATGATGCACTCTGAATGGAAACAAAATGAGTATGGAATGGTTGATGTTCAGAGACTGATAAATATTTAAAGTCCTGAGACTAATTAGCCTACAATTGATCTGAAAACCTGACACGAGTAGGCTGTCGTCAGTAATGAAAACTATTCTCTTGTGTCTTTGCGTTTGAATATTTATTGCCTTTTTAATGTATTTACATACCTTAACAGGAACAGATTTCTATACAGCAGCCAACTGATATGATGCTGCTTTACACGAGAATCCTCTCGTGTATGTGAGATCACATACCCATATAACATTTTAATAAGCATAAATGAAACAACATGTGGTTGCGTAAAAACTTTTTTTTTTTTAATCGTATTTTATTAAATCGTGATGAGACCTAAAAAGATATGGGCCTTTCTGTGTGCAGTGATTACCGTTTTCGTAAAAGAGATAGCTAACTTGTAACCCGAACACCGGAACTGAAGTAGACGGTGAACTGGAAGTTCTTTCATTTTAGCTGAAGACTGAAATTTGTTTGCTTATTTTTTTCCCATGGTGTCAATCTGAGGACCAAAACCATTAAACGAATTCGTATCTCTGGCCTGAAAGCAGCGTATTATAAGAGTGGAAACCTATGTCTTTAATAAATATCGTGTAGTCAGCCAAAGCGATTAAACGTAGTTAAACCTGGTTCTACTCTTAAAGAAGCGTTGCTATCAGACCCTGTGAAGCTAACTTAGCGTTAGCTGCCTACTTAACTTTGATACCCTCGGATTCGTCAGGACTATCCAACAGATAAAAGGTAACTTAAAGTTGTCGCTTTATAATCACGCATATCTTGTGGTACGTTTTAATCGTATTACAGGTTCTATTCTTATTTTGGGCGACGTCGACGTGTCGATTTGTGGACAAATCGACGAGGAGTTACAACAAATAACGCGGTTCATAGCGATGGTTGTACTATTATTCGCAGATTTATGTAATCTCAACATATTAGTGGTTATTTAATCTTGAAAAGCATAACAGGCATCAGAGGCCAGTTCCTGATCTTCCACTATAGCAACCATATGACAACATCTTGCAAGTTCCTCATATTCATCTATTTAGATGTAGTTAGCTTTCTAGCTAACTTCCGTTTGGTACGTAACTAGCTGTTAACCTGCTGTCTATTTTGCTACACAGCTGGAAATAGTTCTTGTTTGCTTTACAGGATAAACTGATTGATTCAGGTACATTTGGACTACAGTTGCCACATCGTTAGCAAACTCGGGGGCGAATAATAATGGTGACATCCCATATTCATTATTTTTGCAGTCGTTAAGACAGTGATGAAATGGGTCGTCACACCATTGACATTTTGACTTGCATAGCATTGATGAGGCCCTCTTTAGTTTAAATGTTTCCAGAAGCCAGTATGGAATTTAGTTGTCATTAATTTTTCATTCTTTTTTGGGAACATGTAATATGTACTGTGAAAAGGCAAAGGCATTGTCAGAAGCAGATTAACAGGATTAGGGATATCAGCAATATGATTTTTTGTGAAGTTTGATGGGACGAAAAAAAGCAACATGCACGTCTGTGTTCCAGAAAGTAGTTTTAGTGAAAACTCTAAATTATTTAAGCCAGATATTTGTAAAACTCTTGTTTTTGTTCCAGAAAGAGGGTTAACTTAAACCTTTATTTATGTTCCTCATATGTCATTACTTACCATTACATCAGCAATCAGGCTAAGCAGTCACACACAGGTGGTTAGAGAGTAAATGAGTTAACCCAGGGTTTATTAATCTACCTGTGAACGCATTCACACAAAAGAGGTGGTTTTGGTAGCATATTCCTGTTTGAGTCTACTGTTATAAGTCTAAGAAAATGATGTAGATAAAAACAAGTATATGTATATATATGTATATGTATATGTATGTATATGTATATATGTATGTATATGTATGTGTATATGTATGTGTGTGAGTGTGTGTATATACACACACACACAGGTAAAATACATAATACGGGGTAAGTGCAACACATATGCTGCAGCCAGAGCAGTGGTATGAGACAGGATGAGTGCTGTAAAGATTCCTTAGTATTAAAAAAACAGTGTTAATAATATCTGTATGCTAAGCACTTTGAATCACTAAGCTCTTTGAGGCTGGAAAAGTACTATAAAGTCTATTAACTAACAGTTTGCATTTTTTTTGCCATTTTTACTACCGGGCTTTAAATGAACTGCATTTATATAGTATCACAATTTGGGAGGATGTGACTATAATTACAGTCTCGAGCCGACATTGGTTTTTGTTTTGTAGTCCTTATGTTCAGTTTGTGTTGACATCTGTGCTGTGCTTGGACCTGTTAGTTTCTTGACTTAAGTGATTAATGGACTCCATTTCTAAGCTACTGTAGGGTAGTTTTGCTCACTGCTGATGCTGAGAGCAGAGGAGAGGTGTGAGGCAAGCATTAGGTATCATATCCAATGGATTTTCAAAGAAAATTTGTCCAGAGTCTTTCACATAGAATTCGCTACATGGGCTGTTAGAGGAATCCCAGACTTGTTCAAAAAAGGTCTTTGAGAAGTTTTGCTACAATCCATTCAGCAGAAAAAGCAATTAAGGTGAAAAAATTGATGTCATATTTAAAAAGCTGGCATTGCTGTACATTTGAGGGAGACAACTTTATTACACATATTAGATTCAAACTTCTTTCACCAAATACAGCTACTTGGTAAAAAGCCCACAATAATTCATCACATTTATGCAAAATCATTTTATGCAAAATGTTCACATTTCAAGGAAAACAAAAAACAAAACAAAAAAAACAGTCTTGATCATTGATTTGCAACATTGCCCTAATAAACGTGAGCTTGCTGTGCTATGCTGGGGCTCTCTTCTGTTTCTTTGCATAACATATGTCATTATGCTGTAATTATAAATTGCCCTCTCAAAAATAAGTTGTGAGTGGCACTGCCTTTGTTTAGATTTGTATCAGTTAATTGTTGGTTGTTCACTGATGATGAGTTTGATTAGAAATGACTGTACAGTTATATATGGTTCCCTGCTTTCTGTTTGTAGTTCACCAGTTGGAGCCTTGAAAGACAGCAGGAGTTGCAGGGATTCTTGCATCCCTTGTCACCGTTGCCTCCGGAGATGACATCACAACAACCCCAACTTCCCAATGCGCTTATACCTCCCCAACTCGCTCAGAACTCCTCTGCTCAGCAGGTCCGGCCTCACATTCAGGTTAATCAGCTGGACTCAAGTCAGAGCAGTGCAAATCCTGGGCCTCTTGAACATAGAGCTGTGACAGGCAGACCAGGCTGCCCTGGTGTTGCAGCCACTAGTGGGGAAGTGGTCAACAGGAACGTTTCTGTTTCCTCCTCCAGCTTGACCAAACAAGATGGGGGCTTTGAACCATGGCCTGAGGAAGCAGTGGACAACTCTCATGGGCTGTACTCACTCCACCGTATGTTCGATATAGTCGGAGCCCAGCTAACACATCGGGATGTAAGGGTACTGTCATTCCTGTTTGTTGATGTGATTGATGAGTATGAGCGTGGTGGCATCAGGAGTGGAAGAGATTTTCTGCTGGCCTTAGAGCGCCAGGGTCGCTGTGATGAGACCAACTTCAGACATGTACTCCAGCTTCTAAGGATTATCACCCGCCACGACCTTTTGCCTTATGTCACTCTCAGGAAACGGCAGGCCGGTGAGTTAATGGTGTGCACACCAAACTTTACCTACATATCTAAAAGCATATCTTTTGTTTTGTAATCTTTGGAGTTCACAATCCGATCAACTTCATTATAAATTACTACAAAAATAACTTGTGCACTCATGCAGGAATTAACATTAGGGCTGTACATGATTAGTCCGCTAGACCAGTTGTTGCCATGTGGTGTTACCAAGGCACGCTGGTGTGCTCTGGAATTTTGTCACAACCATAAAATATTTTTGCAACACACAGCTGGGCAGCACTGTAGCTCTGTTGCCTCACAGCAGGAGGGTCCTATTTTTAAACACGGCCCAGGACACTTTTGCAAAAGAGATTCTTAATTTCCAGAGTTTCACCTCCTTGTAGGGATGCACCAATTGACCGGCCAGGGACCGGTGACTGGCCGGTCAGCCTCCCCTATGACAGATTGCGAGCCGGTTCGTTTTATGCATGCGCAACACGCGCAACGGTGCAGGTAAACAGTTGCGGGAATATTCACAGCCATACATTGTTAGCGTGGAAGCTCCTCACTGTGAGAGAAGACACAAAGTTTGCCAAAGTAAACCATGGGGGGACCAGCACGAAAACATTCGTAACAGCAAACCTAATCAGACACTTAAACATGGACATTTTAAATAAGCTAACAAAGTGGCTAAAGTAGCCAGAGCTCAGAACCAGCCACAAGACAGCAGCCTCAATAAGAGCAAAGGATCAAAATAGTTACAAGGAAAATTATGGAGACCAGTGAAAAAGAGAAAAGGGTCGATGTCCTGTTATCTGGTGAATTTATAAACATGCTCGAAAATGATATAAGTACCTGACATTTGTTTGTTATATAAATCTGTTGCACCTGCTTTTGTTTCCTAAGGTAAAATATGTCAAGTAAAGGTGTGTGTACAACATCTCATTTTAATTTAAATACTTGTATCTCTTTCCTATAGCAGAGGATTTTATTTTCTGATGTTTAAGTGACAGAAGATACTATAACTGACTGCAGTTTGGTGGAAATTGTAAAGTTTAATTTCTTTTATTATAAAAATATCATTGAAGAAAAGTTTATTTATTTTTTTGGTATATGCTGTGAATTATAGTTATTAAAAAGAAAATCGGAATCAGCAAAAATCGATATCTTAGAGAAAAATTGGAAATCAGAGTCGGCCAAGAAAATTGCAATCTGTGCATCTCTACTTCCTCATTAAATAAAAGGTTTAAAGAAACTGCAAAAAAAGTTATTAATGATCTGTAACAGTAATGTATTGTAACAGTGCTTTGTATGCACTCCAATTTCAGTGGACAGTATTGCAAAAGTTGTGAATTTTTTGCTGGGGCAGGCTGAATGTGTACTCTGTGCCAAGACCCTAAAAATGCACTTGGAAACCAATCATGCCTTTTGCAGGAAAATTCAAAAGAGTGCCAGATATTAACCTGAGGCAGCCAGACCATTTGTTTTGTTTAAGTGTCTTATGAGCCAACGGAGGCAAGGTGTATGCTAGTGGAGTGATGACACTCATGTAAAAAATAGTAAAAAGAAAAAAATTGTAGAAAAAATTGCAGTACTGACGATGACAAATAAGTGAAAGAACTGATGAGATGTCAGATAACCTACAGGCTTTTCTGTGCAGATATGAAAGCGGAGTTATGGTTAATTTAAAACAAAAAACAAAGCGCATCCTCTTTTAAATTCTAAGGTTTTGCATATCAGGACATAAAAATAATCTGGTCCTTAGCAGGTCTTAAAATTAGGTACATACAACCTCAGATGATCTACAAAACATAAAGTATTACACCATGTCATTACTTATTTAACAAAACCAAATCCAAAATGCAGAAGCAGGGTGTGGAAAAACCCTTAATGTTTCCATAGGAATTAAGAGGGTAAATAGCAGCTAGGTAATAGATAATGATAATAAATTGCTCTTGATTAACTGATCAGCCAGTGTGACAACCTCTGTAAAAGCAGAAGATTATTCACAAGTGGGAAACATACAAGACAGTTGCCAATCTTCCCAAAAGTAGATGTCCCAGCAATTTACCCCAAGGTCAGACCGTGCAGTACTCAGAAAAATTACAAAAAACCCAGCAGCTACGTCTCAGACTCTACAGGTCTTGGTTAG
>VUQI01062847.1:3972-15775 GCA_015106735.1 Paratilapia polleni | reverse complement strand
CATGAGGTCAAAAGAACTGCCTACAGTGCTCAGAGACAGGGTTGTTGCAATGCACAGATCTGGGGAAGGCTACAAAAAATTTCTGCTGCACTGAAGGTTTCCAAGAGCACAGTGGCTCCATAATTCTCAAATGGAAGAAATTTGGCACAACCAGGACTCTTCCAAGAGCTGGTCGCCCGGCCAAACTGAGCAAGCGAGGGAGAAGGGCCTTAGTGAGAGAGGTGACCAAGAACCTGAGGGTTACTCTGACTGAGCTCCAGAGATCCTGTGTTGAGATGGGAAGTTCCAGAAGGACCACCATCACTGCAGCCCTGCACAGATCTGGGCTTTATGGCAGAGTGGCTAGATGAAAACCTGTCTGCAGTGCAAACACATGAAAGCCCACTTGGAGTTTTAAAAAAAAAGCATGAATTTAAACAACTGTAGCATCAGGCTGCAACATAACAAAATTGAAAAAAGTGAAGGGGGTCTGAATACTTTCTGAACCCACTGTAATATACATTCTAACTGATACACATCAAAGCCTTTTCCATTTGTTCCAAAAATAATCATTTTTGCGTTTGTCTGAAATGTAGGGTTAGGGTTATTTTCCATTATTGATAATGAGTTGGACATTCCCAGTTTAAATTTGTCATTGTTTTACTGTACTCTGGACTCCTGTTCCTGACATTTCTTCCATTAATTTCCATCTAAGGCCAGAGTGTGTTGCATGTTGTGTTGCATGGAAAAACATATTCAATCTGCCTATGTGGAATATCTAAATAAAAATTTTATAACAGAAGAGCTGTAACATCAAATGCAAGAGGCAAGAGGCTCTTTATGTGTCAGTTTGATTGAAAGTGAACATATTTGTAATTTCTGAAGCTATGCTTGTTTAGCAAGTGGCTAAAGTGCAACCTAACCCACACAGTACCTGGTGGATGTTGAAGTGAAGGGATCTGATGCTAACATCTTGGTGCTTTGGTAAGATGAGTAAAAACTGTTTGGTGGCACGTAGTGGACAGACCTTTCAACGAAAGTCCTTTCAGTGCAAACATAGGTTTGTTCTCATCATCGATAATGGAGCCACAGAGGACTTTACTTGAGCCCCATCTGTTTTTTCTCCTCATCAGGTAGAAAATTTCATGTGTTGCTGCAATCCCAACCACAAGAGGGGAAGTGAAACCTGACACAAACTCACAGCAGAGCTTAATGGGAGTGTACACAAGTTAGCTGCTGCAATCAGACACATTGTCATAATCAAACTAAGACACTTTGATGTAGATCTGCTTGCTGCTCCAACATGAAGTTACACATGATAGTTCCACTGTGTGCACTGTTCATCCTCACCCAGCAGGTAAGAAACACAGAAGACATTGTGATATTTTACTTAAATTTTCTGTTTATTTATTAGCTGTTTATTTTTTATGTTTAATATTTCTGATTTCAGACAGCTTTGGCTGATGAGTGTGTGTGTGAGTTCGCACACTCGGAAAAGGGCTTCCCTCATGACAAACTGAAAACAGTGCAGGACACCGCCTCAGACTGCAACAGCAACCTTACGCCACAAAAGGTAGCTTCAGACTCCTGATCTGTGTGTGTGTGTGTATACTGACAAAAATTCGCGTAAAACTATAGTTGTGAGGACAAAACGCTGGTCCTCACAAATTTGAAGGCGTGTTTGAGCATTTTTGAAGCTCAAAACACGGTTTTAGGGTTAGGGTTAAGGTTTAAGGTTAGGCATTCATTTCTGATGGCCAGGGTTAGGGTAAGGGGCTAGAGAAAGCAATATGTCAGTGGAGTTCCCCACTAAGATGTCAAAACGTGTGTGTGTGTGTGCATTCATGCTAAGCACTGTGTGATCACTGCTGTTCCTGCAGACTGTAGAGCTGGAGAGTTTGTTGCTTGGTTTGGACCGGCGTCTGCCTGAGCTGGAGAAGGATGTATCAATGCTGGAGAAGGAGGATGACGGAGAGCTATACGGAGTTCTCAGCCTGTATGTTATAGAGAATGAAATTACTGAGATCAAGCAGCTGCTCGACAAGCTCAACAGCACCGCCCTGGAACGGCAGCTCCTCACTGCTAACACCACTCAACAGGTAGATTCAAACACATGCTGCATTGTTAATTTCTTAACACTCACCAGGTTACCAGTGACCCACTCAGGGTTAGGAACAGGGGTAGGGTTAAGGAAACATCTTATACTTCCAAGGAACATTTTACTTAAATGGAAAATGACAAAAGAATTATAGGAGCATGTATGAAACTTCATTTTAAAAACTTGATTTTCCAGCTTGTAGTTCCTGAAAATACTTTTTCAGCATGTGCTTACAATGCGACCAAAGTCACTTTTTAACCATGTGAGGTCTAAGTCATCAGTTATGACCCTAAACCTAACCCTGCTGTCAGAATTTTTTTATTTATTTTTAATTGATCTCGAAAGTCTTGGTAATCGGGGGCAAAGAAAATAATCATTCTAACTGACACATCAAAACTATTGACATTTTTTCCCCCAAAAATTCCTGCTTGACTCCAAAACAGGGTTATTGTTAGTTAGGGCTGGGGTCACCACAGATGGTGACTTCGATCTCAGAGGGTTAACCAGGTTTTACGAGGTTTTTGTCTAATCCGACAAGAGAAAGCACGTCTATTGAATAAGTTTGCATTCCACGTAGTGCAGGGGCAGCCTTTTGAATGCTAGCTCATAATCATGGCTTACTGGGGCATTTAATGGAACTGAACCATGATTAGCTGCATCTAATGTCTGCCGGGGAAAAGTACTAATATTCAAACAGTCTCTCCAAAACATACCATATTTATATCATTTCTGTTATTTGACATTTTCATTTTTTTTCTAAACCTTTCAAAATTATTAAATCTCATTCACTCACCTATCAACAAAATTTTGAAATGTTGCTCCCAAAACATTTTGGGAATGAATAGAAGCAGAAAAAAAAAGGTTCCAACTACAACTCGTTTAACAATCTCATGATGGATACGAAACACTTTGGTAATGTTATAAAACTGTTCACAAAGAGATGTTCTTGAACTTTTCCTATTCTGCAACAACAGAAATACATCTTAACAACACTACATCCATTTTAGTCACAGCACTGCTATGACTCGGCCTTCATCTCATTGTACGTGCCAAGCTTGGCAACCTTCTCAAATAGCAAAGTAGCCTCCTCCTCTCTTTCACACACTGGGTGTCAAGCATTGTGCTGTCAATCATAACAACATACACCGTTTTTTATAGCACAAAATAATCCTATAAACAGATTAAATTATCAAGTCAAGAGAAAACTGAAAATTTCAATGTTGGGGGAGAGTCAAACATTACAAGCTCTACACAACCAGCCACCAGGGGGCAGTCAAGATATTTTCTGAGAAGCTGTCTTGCCATTCATCAGCACAGTGGCTCAGTGTTTTACACTGCAAGAATGCTCCTTCTAATGGTGATAGGTATACTTAGTGCACCATCTTTATGTGTCAGTTTGCATTTTGAATGAGTGCTCATACAAAAATCTTTCCAAATTTTGAAGGTATACAAAGTGTGTTTTTGATTAAATATTTGTGATGTCTGCTGATGTCAGCTTCAGGACCTCAGAGAAGAGATGCAGGAGCTGGAGACGTTTGACACCATGCAAGTGGTGAAACGACAACAAGCCAACCAGCGCCTGAGGAGAGACCTGGATCAGTGCAGGAATGGACTTCATCCCACCCAAAAACCCACTGAGCCTCCACATGGTAAGTCCCAAAACCTTCCCTTAAACAATGTGAGATGCATAGTGAAATGCCTGTCCAGATACCCTTCAACACATTCAGTTGGCAAATCTCAACAGGCATGCTATTTAAGGTGCTTTAGCCCACCCACAGTTCTGCAAGCCACTTTGCAACCCACCTCCACCACAGCTCCTTCTTCCATGCTGTAGCTGGATTAATCATTGTCATATCTGTTGTCATGATGCCTGCTCTGTTCTGTGCAGGGAGTTTTTCTGCTGCTCTACCAGCCTCTCCACTTTCCATGTATGTACATGGAAGGGTCCAGAACAGAGCCATGCTGTCAAATATAAATTGCTGCAGATGTAATTAACAGTCTTATCTTGCCTATAATGCTCCTGAATGAACTACTTATGCCATATTTGGGAAGAAATTGTCCCTGCAAATGAACATTATCTTCCTCTTTGGTTCCGTTCACATTTTCCCCTTAGGTACCTGTCCCTATGGTCAGTTTGTGAACATCACTGGGCCGAGGGTCTACACAGCAGGAGAGTACCCTGGCTCATACAAGTATGGAGCCTGGGGTCAGGATCCCAAACCAGAGGCAGGGAAGGAGAGTTGGTACTGGCGGGTAATGATGACTTCCAGCAACAGATATGCCAACTATCTCCGTTTCTACTCCACCTTGAGCTCTCTCATTGTTGGGGTGAGCGTCCCCGGTAAGGAACTGTCCTTTGTAACATTTTTAAGGAATATTAGGGAACATTTAAATGTACACTGTTTATAGTATGCAGGTGAGGTGCACATTGAGTGTTTACAATAAATAATAAGATAGAACTGAGTATGGTTACGGACTCCAACTTGGTAATGCTATGTAGTCAGTTCTCAAACCTGTGGCACCAAGACAGAACTGGCTCTACAGCCGCATCATGTTGCTCTGTTTCCACTGCCAGTCTAACAGTATCTTAATCAGTTACTGGCTTCCATAAGCTGCTCCAGTCTCTCAGTAGTTTTATTTTTGGCACAGGTTGAGTCACACAAAATCTTCACTTTTTAAAATCCCCCACCTTCCTGAGAACCTCGGGAAGGCAGGCAGGATGAAATCTAAAAGTTCATCCTGAAGTTGTAAATCATCCCTCCATCCATTTTCTTCAGAATCAGAATCAGAATCAGGGGAAATTATGTAAATCAGGGTTGCCGGGGGGCTGGAGCCTATCCCAGCTTTAACTTTTTATAAAATAAAGAAAGCTGGAAAATGTGCTTAAAGAGTGAGGCACTGCTGATTTTAGCAAAAAATTAGTCAAACTGGAATAAATCTGAAATTTGTTGGAGGCTATTTTCAGTAAAGCTTTGACACACAAGACAGTGTTTGTGGTTTGTGGTGCTGAATGAAAATTAACTACATGAGGGAACATGACATCAGGCTCTTTGGCACAGGAAAAAAGGAATTAAATAACAAGCAGCGATGAAAAGACTATTGGAAAAATTCCATCCAAAAAAGCACAATCATTTGAAAGGAACTGTACTTGAATAATCTTGTAACATAGGACAGTGCTGGTTGTGTTTTTTGATCAGGCTTGTCAGTTGGATTCTTCTTCTTTGTGTTCCAGGTAATATCCAGATTCACCCCTCGAACCCAACTACCAACACCGTCCAGGGCCCAAACAATGTTCTGTATGGAGGCGCTTTGTACTACAACTGTTACAACCAAGATTCTGTTTGCCGTTTCAACCTCACCACCAAAAGTGTTACCACCGTACAACTACCCAAAGGAACCAGGTTGATTCACTTAACTGTGTTTAATAATGTGTTTCCATTGTAATAATCATAATAAATATTCTATTTTTTAAAACAAAAACATCATGAATATACATGTCTAAATGAAAATGCGGGACACCAGAAGAACTCAAGAAATGTTACATAGTAGGAATAACAGTTTTGCAACATGAAAAAAGCTGCAAATCTGTGAGACCTGATGGGATATACATTGTTTAAAAAGAAGGAGATGATGTGGAGATTAAAAAACAGTATATGTATCAGTTTGCCTTGTATTTAAAGGCCACACAGTACAGATGTTTAAGTTTAGATGTGAGAAGCAATGGTTAGTTTTTTGGTGTAAAACATTCACTTCTGTCCTCTCTTAACCAGGTATAATTCAAAGGGTAATTTCTGCCACCTTGATGAATGCTACCCATACACTGACCTGGACCTGGCGACAGATGAGTCCGGCGTCTGGGTGATCTACACCACCACCCAGGACTTTGGCAACATGGTACTGTCCAAGGTGGAAGAGGGTGAACCACCGAAGCTCGGGCAAACCTGGCACACTTCAGTCTACAAGCAGGCGGTGACCAACACCTTCATGGCCTGCGGCGTCCTCTATGCGACACGCTATGTCAACAAAGAGGTGGAGGAGGTCTTTTATTCATTCAACACTGTGACAGGAAAGGAGAGGTTCAACATTGGCATCTTCATAAAGAAGCTGGCTCCTAACATTCAAGCCCTGAACTACAGCCCTGTGGACCAGATGCTACATGCCTACTGTGACTCCTACATGGTCTCCTACAAGGTGTTGTTTGAGTTAATGGGTGATCAGTCCTGGAGTTAAATATTGGCTCCAGTAATAGTTACTAAAGGATAACAAGAAGCACTGAATTTGTGTAAAATGACCAGTACTAGACAAAGTATACATTATCAATTTACATACTAAATCCACCATACATCAGAATTCTAGTGATTTCATCAGGAAAACAACAGTTTTCTGTCTTTCTTTTCACTGTTTTTCTTCAATAAATTCATTACTTTCTACTTTGCTGGTGTGTTTTTTTTTAGCAGTGTTAAGCTATTAGGAGCTACTTATATTTTAAAAGCCAACAAGGAAAAGGGAATGTTATTTGCTCTGAGCTGCTGGGATAATTTTACATTAAATAACTGTATAGGACGTGTAGAATTTCACTGATATCAGCTTTACAAAAAAAAGGGGGTAAAGAGCAACTCAGATTTTCTAATGAAATGCATTTGAATTTTACTCATTTTGTCAGATAGATAGAGATGTGGCAAAGCTGTGTAAATCTTGAGCAAATCTTCCTGCATCATCTGATCAACATCCTGGATTATTAAGTCAGGAAGGTAATTCAACTTTCAAACAGATCTAACAGCTGAACTGGGAAAGCTGAAAAGGGAAAGTGGAAACGGGCTCAGTAGTGGATTTTGCACACTTGCCCAATTACTTCCCCAGTCTCTGACATCAGCTGCCTGAAATGTTTGGCCATTCTTTGATAGAAAACCCCCTCAGTTGCAAGATGTTTGACAGTTTTCTCATATGTAAAAATGTCCAAATGCATGTTCAAGTTTATTTTAAAACATTTTAATTAGATTCAAATCTCTACTTTGACTAGGCCAGTCCATAACCCTCCATTTCTTCTTTTTAGCCTTTCCTCAGTGGATTAGATTGTGAGCTTTTTCAGTTTGTTTTCATCCTGGCACATAATCTAATCTGTTTTATCAGATGTCCTCTGTGTCTCTTCATTATGCACAAAGTGTCCTTTTTTGTTGGTGCTCTGATGCACTGGTTGTAGTTGCTGACAAATAACAGTCCTGTTTTAGAGACCTACAGACCTATAAAGCCCATACTGGTAGGTTGGACAGGTGGTGGTGGTGTAATTTGCAGGTTTATCAGCCAGGAGACACTGGTTTGCATCATGCTGGGACCGTTGCATTTTGTACTTTGCGTAGGTGCCTAAATTTAACCCACCTCAACAAAGGTCCCTTTATGCACTGAAAGGACTTGCTTAGTTTTAGGCACTAAAAACTAAACTTAGCACAAAAAGTAAGGAAATTGGTCTTTGGTCAATTATTTCTTTGTTCTAACAATGCTTCTTGGCAATAAATCTCATAATGTTGGAAAGCCTGTTTATTTCCCTTTAAATGGTGCCATATTTATAATGAAAATGCATTTGTGGGTTGAGCAGCAGAGCTGAGAATGTGGGTTGCGCCCATGAAGAACTTGCCAAACAGCTTATTCTGCTATTGACTCTTGTTTGGCGTCGTTTGTTGGATTGGATGATTGAAGTCTGAAGAAACAAGACATATCGGCAATTCAACAGTTTATTCATTTAACAAACAGGGGCCTCAGTAACACGTGGAAGATCCATACACAGCCACAACAGCCCGGGACCTCCTCCTCATGCTGGTCACACACTGCTGTGGGATGGAATCCCATTCTTCAACCAGCATTTGTCACACTCAGCCAATGTGGTTGTGTTGGTCACTCTGGCATGAACAGCACGCCCAAGCTGATCCCACAAGTGTTCACTGGGGTTGAGGCCAGCACTGCAGGCAGGTCATTCCATCCTCTCCACTCCCAAATTCTGGAGGTAACCTGTTTGGCATTGGCAGAGAAGATTTGGCAAGTTCTTCATGGACTCAACCCACATACTCAGCTCTGCTGCTCAACCCACAAATGCATTTTCCTTACAAATGTGGTACCATTTAAAGGGAAATAAACAGGCTTTCCAACGGTATGAGATTTATTGCCAAGAAGCATTGTTACAACAAAGAAATAACTGACCAAACACAAATTTCCTTACTTTTTGTGCTAGGTTTATATGAGAGGTGCTACCGTGGATAGAACAAGAGCTACAAATATAGCTTGTACAAACTTGTACAAAATTAACCTATACACACTTATGCAACATGTGCCAATGATTAAAAAACTTTTAAAAAAAATGGACCACAGACCTCCAGCATTATGCTCACTTTAACCAGTGTTTTATTTCTACACAATAAATGACAGCAAAATGAACATGATACTCATCTTTATGACTCTTTCTTATGAAAATATAGCACACATCAGACATGTTTTGCGATGTACCAGAGCACCAAAAAATATATAATTGCAACTGTGAAAACAGAGAGAATCATCGGCTGAAACATAAAAGTCCAATCTGTTGTATATGTGCCTGAAAAGTGCATACTGTGTAAGAAACAAAGTGAGAGGTCATCTGAGGGAGCAAGGGCCCACTGAGTTTGATGGCTACCTTTACAGTGTTGGTGAAATTCTCAGCAAACACAAAAGCATATGGAATAAACTCAGTAACATACAGTATAAAGTGAAGATAAATGAAATCGGTTGGTTAGTGTCAGTCAACTCAGACAAATGTGAAATAAATTTCTCAATACATAACAACGTTAAGTATGAGGATGAATTTTAACAGACTCCTAAGAAATTATTATTATGATATTACTCATCTAGAAAATAAATAATTTATGACACAGTGGATAAATTCATGGTTAAGACAGCTGACAACAGTACTAGCATTAAGCCATTAGGAACAAATAAATGCGGACAAGTGGTGTGGTAAAGCATCACTTTTTTTTTTCTTTTTTTTTGTCTTGCAGGTGATACTTTGACACAATGCACAACATTTCACGGTTCATTTCATTGTATTATAGTTATGATAAAAATCAATCCAAGACCTACTCCCAAACAGTTAGTACATGGTTTACAAATACAATCATCATATAATTTTATTATTTACATCTTAAAATATATTTGTTGAGCAACTGAGTACGAAACATTGCAGTAATACCACTAGATATCCACATAATATGCAAATACACTTTTTTTGTAGTTCCAACTTAGAAAAAAAAAAAGGGCAATCCACCTTTTTTTATTTACTGAAGGATTAGGAAACAGACATAAGGGACCATTCTATAACAAGAGGCCTGTGAGAGGTACTTCATGTGTTACAACACGCATAGACAATTTCTTACAAGATGGCACACCAGTATTTTTCTCCACAAAGATCTGTGCAAAACATTAAGTATTTAGACACTCTTTCTTGCACTCTTCACTGCACTTTAATGAGTTAGACATGTTTCTGACATTTTTTTTTTTTTTTTTTGGACATAAAATAAAAAGCCAGGTGTTAAATGAAAAGCAAAAGAACAGCTGTTGGTGGAAACGTGGAGAGTTATCAAAGCCTTTCAAAAAATGCTGCTATACACATCATATTATGTGATAAGCATAGGCTGTAGGTGAGGAGAACTGTTGTTACTTGAGCTTAACTTCAAAAGACTCTGTAAGCTGGGCAAACATCCTCTCTAATTTTCACAGGGCCAGCTTGACCCTGGCTGCCCTGCACAGGCATACCTGACAGTGACAGATGAGGCAGTGTGTCGAGGTGTGGGGAGGTGGAGGTAGCAAGGGGAAGGGAGGGGTGGTGGGAGTCCCAGAGAGGGATGGTTGCCACCCCCTGGAGAAACTCTGACTCATTGGCCTCGGCGTGTTGCCAGTCAGGCTGGCCACCCCTGGCTTAGGGGCAGCCTCTGTGAGTACACATTTTCACACCTGGACAAATAGTTAGACAGGCCAGGAAAAGCAGCCCACCCATTCCTACCTCTCTCCCTGTCCACCTTCTACTTTCCTGCCGTCCAAGAACACTCACCATCAGTTGCCTTCTGACCTCTGATCCATTTTTTCCTTCATTTTCAAGCCCTTTCTTTGCCACTTGCCAACATCCTCCTGCCTCAGCTGCCTGTTCCTTGTGCATTACAATGCCATATATTTATTATTATATTTGTTGATGTACTTGGCCATTATATGGTTCTATTTTCAAAACTCCTCGCATGAATGGTTAATATTTGTGTGTGTGTTTTATAAAAATGACAAACAAAGAAAATGAAAAAAAATATACACTGCACGCAGTAACATTTAAACATGGTGAATCATTATTGTTTGCAAGCAATATCCATCTACACATATTGAGCAATGAGAGAAGTTCTTTCTGTGGTTGTTGGTCTAAATTGTACTGTTTATGTCTTATCAGTGCTTGACAGCAATGATCACAATAGACTGTAACAACAGAGGACAGAATGACAGTTTTGACTCACAACCTATAATGTGTTGGTTTATAGGAACAATGTAAAAAATAACTTACATGGACATTAAATATAACTTAAAAAAGTACAACACTCTCAATAAATAGTTCTACTATTTACACCATTGTTATGAGACTCAAAAATGTCACTAAAATACCAAAAATATAGAAGCAGCAAACATTACAAGCATGAGGTACAGCAAGGGATCTTGTGACGACTACAGTAGAGAGGTGATGTCCTCATCCAATGCACACCTGTATAATTTCTCCCATGACTATCGTGTTAGCTATCGGGTTAGCTATGGCTTATGGGTACCTTCTCAAATATGAACAAAATAATTTTTCAAGTTGACATTCGGTCACATTCTGCAGACTATCTTGGTGATAACAATCACTTGTTTTGGTATCCAGACATCAACTGATGATGCAAGTAATAGCTGAGGAGGATATTTCTAAATTATTCTAAGTATATGGAAGCAACAACAGATTACTCTTTTTATACAGTGAAGGAAAGGACCCAATGACGGGTTTCAGATTCATCCTTTCAAACAGCTGGAAAGGCTTTCCAGTAACCTCAATGGCAGATGATGAACTACAGTACTGCATATCATTGGTATGGTATAGTGATTGTAGGTCACTCTCCCCCCACTGGTGACAGTTCTATGTAAAGCAGCAGAATCTGGAGTACTAATATTACATATAATTTGATCATTTCAATATAATATGTCATTTTTACCAAGACTAAATAGTGTCCATATAAAGTGTTAAATGCAATCTTTGAAAATGATGTAGCCTTTAGAATGACCTTATAAAGTGTCATATTTCATAAAAGTTGCAAAGTCTTTCAAGAGTCCCTTTTAAATGGGAATTTCTTCATTTAAGCTTTTCTTCAACATTTCTTGGTTTCTCTGGCGAAATGCACACCTTCAATCTTAGATAACATATTCCACAAGCACCAAGGAAACTAAAGATAAATAAATTTGTAGTCTAGCTAGATATTAATTATGTTATAACTATTTCTAAAATGTATTGATGTGTATCCAGTTGTCTTGAATTTGGGGCCTTGATCGATTATGTATAAATTAATATAGGTTTCATAGCGACAATACCTCTGTACTTCATTAATAATATCAAATGGAAAATCAGTTTGAGTGTGACCATATAGGTCAGATACAAGAAAAAAAACAAAAAAAAAAAAAAAACAAAAAAAGAATATAAAAAAA
>VUQI01062846.1:12773-24876 GCA_015106735.1 Paratilapia polleni | reverse complement strand
GTTCTGTCTGTAAAAAAAAAAAAAAAAAAAAAATCAAGTCCATGTACACAAACAAACAGATTGCTTTTTCATGACTTTTCACATTTTTCCATATGACAAATAACTAACTAACCTCTATGTTGGAGCTCATCATAGTGGGGCAAGAGCAGTGGCAGGAAGTAATAATGTACAGCTCTGCATCTGCTATACTGAAGTACATTTGTAAGCATTTTTATTTTCGCTACTGACATTTCCATTCCAATGCACTATGGAGAGAAAACTCGTACTTGTTACCCAGCTACTTTTATTTTTATACTTTACTACTTTTTAATGTCATTCTTAAAAAAAATCATCAGATTTTTGTGTCAATCAAGTGTATGTATTACTTGACCCATGACCCAACAATTTTAACTTTTGACCGTCTAGAGGGGTCTAACCCTTAGGTTAGGAACCATTGGAATAAACATTGTGGCTGTAAATAAAGTGCATACAACTAGCTCAAACTCAAGAAGCTACAACAGTAATATGCTGCTTACATATTAATGGATTAGTATTTACAATCTCGTTAATTAGAATCTATCAGCCACAGTGACCAATTTTTGAAAAACAAATGCAGTGCATATATACATTTGATACTTTAAGTAAATTTAGTTGATAAAAGTTCTGTAGGATCTTCCACCACTAGGTAAAAGAAAAAAAAGAATATATTTATTTTTGGGAAGAATTAAGGCAAACTGATAATTATTCTTGTAGCCCTACCAGTCATTCTCACAGAAAGTATTATGAACAATATGCCCCTGATGTTTGCAGTCCTAAGGTTTAATTGTTTGTTTATTATGTTGGTGGTTTGGGTTTTGGTTTTATCTGGAATTTACTGGAATATCTTTGAAAGAATGAAATCCCCTGAAAGCCTTAAAGTGCAGTAGTTAAGATGAACGAAGGAGTAAGATTTCCAACAGATGTACTGACATGAGACACCTTGGACTAGAGTTATTATTAGTTTTTATTTCTATTTTGTTTCAAATTCAGGTTAGTTTCAGTTCGTTTCCGGAGTAGTTTTGTCCCCTTCACTTTAGCTTTTATTGCTTGAAAATGTTTGGTTTTAGTTTTCATTCGTTTCAGTGTTAGTTTTAGTCTTTCTAATTATTATAACATAGGTGGTATTTATCAGGGGTGAGATTTAACAAGTTCAAAACAGCTATTACAATACAAACACAACACTTTATTACGGCAGCTGACTTGTAGTCATGTAGGCATCCTGAGTCTAAATAAACATGTCCATCAAAGCCTTGTCAGGCTGGCTGTATTGCCAAATGTGACCAAACTAACACAAACTATACAGTGCAGACTTGACAGTACACTGTAGCTCTGTCCATGTTGTTCATCCCTTCACTGTGATCAGACTGGGGCACCTCTGGGGTGGTTTCTAACCAATATATTTACTTCATCTCTTGCCTTGTACTTGCAGTGCTTCAGATTGGTCGATTGTGGTTATATATAAAATTCTTTTAGACGAACCCAAAATAAAATGCAAGCTATTTGAGATAAATGGTTCCTTGTAATATGGCTGCACTAACCCTTTAAAATAGAAAAATCAGCCAAAGGCCCATTACCACATGAAGACACTTACTACTCATTGTGTTACTGATGTGTCACAAACGTGTCAACTTGGTATTATTGACACCGGATATGAATCGTGAGCACACATGCGCACACAGACAAACTACAGCTGTATCAGAAAATTAGCGAGCAATTTCAAACCAACCAAAACAAACACACACACTTTTTGTGCCCTGCCAGAGCAGGTTCACAGCAAAACAATATGAGGCCAATCAGGGGACCATTGGTATGGCTCTCCCTCTGCTAATGAAGGCACTTTGAAAAGGTAATCTAATTCACCAGCAGCAATTAAGGCTGGGAGCGCCTTGTCACTATCAATTATTCGCCCCTTCACTCATGTTCTCCAGTGCGGACGCTGAGCCTGCCTGACACACTGCACTGTCGGACAAATCAACCCCATCAGCCAGCAGTCACTGAGAACACTAATCATGAGAGTGTTCAAAGGCACACAAACACACACCCAGACACACACAGAGATATGTGATACTGTAGGCTTGAATCGTTGCACAGTGAACTAAGTGAGTTTGGCATGAATTGGGATGTCCTTGCCGGCTGCAGTCAGAGGTAGAGCTTGGTAGATCCATAAAGAGTAGACACTGGACCTGACAGACTGATCCCTAATGTTAACATTAATCAAACAACAATAATTTGTTTGGCCATTGTGTTTGTGTGAAACTAAAACTGTCCTCTTTACAGTGCACTTGATACTATACAGAAATGGTTCTTAAACTTTTTTTTTGGCATGCATCACTTCAGGCACCTTAAAAAAAAAAACAAAAAAAAACCTCTTGTTTGTTTTTCCTGCACACTCATTCAACTTTATGTCTATCCATATTTTTCCCTTGCAGGGACATGCATGCACAGTGTCTAAAAAATATTCAAATGGTTCACATTTTGACAATCATGCTGTAGGATGTCCATCAACTGGAGCTTGTTTCACAATAAATGAGAACACCAAATGAGACATGCCTTCAACAACATGTTAATTACGTGCAGATATATATGTATTTTGTGTCTTTTTAATGGGATGTTCGGACGAGTGGTTGCTGAAATAAATGCGTAAAGCAGCTGATAAAAATTGAATGAAAGTCACTGAAAATTCATTATGAATCTGTGTGGAATGCATATATGGATGGATATGTGATGGACCAAAAGACATGAACAAGATTTTGCTTCTAATCGTTTTAAGCGTTTTGCAGAAAAATGAAAAGTCCTTTATGAAGAGCGACTGAGTGCCTAAAGGAGCAAAGACTAATCTGTTTTCCCAACTGTGATCAACTGTAAAACTCTGCACTAAAAGTTATTAATGGTTAAAAAAACAGTGATCTGAGTTCAGACAAACCTGTTTAAACTCCAAGGTTTTTCTAAAGTGTGATATTAAGATCAAATCTCTGACATGGTACACATGGACGCACATCACCTTGACCTATCACCCTCTTCCCAGCTTCAACTAGACCTTCAGACTCTAGACAGAGGTATAGTCTGACAGACAAGACTATTCAGCAGGCTCCTCTCAGGGTTTCTGTCGCTTAACTGAATCTCCCCAATACATGACCTTATTCCAAAGGACTGATGAAGAGAGTATTAGCATGACAGTACAGCAGCTGTATAAAACCTTTAAAGGATACAATCTGAACTTAACTATGTTGCTACTGCAAATAAAAATCCTGGGTAGAGACAGATGTTCATGATAGATTTCTATCAATTTAATGTCATCTCGAATCTGAATTTTACCTGAGATTGTCATGTGAAAATGTCTTTTCACATTCTTATTTACATATTAACAGATTGCCATTACTAACTGATTAAGCTTCGATTCTGATTAACAGCATGCTTTTGCACCTTTTGCACACAGAACAACAAACCACAGCCCTGATGAAGGGAGCAAAAGAAAATAACAGCTCCCCACATAAGGCAAAGGGTGCAGAAGACCTCAGATAACATAATTTATGAACACCAACCTTACCACACCTGCAATTTTACAAGAACTGCAAACTGATTCACATAAAGCACATTTGAATCTTTTTATTTAAGTTCATGTACCAGATAAACTGTAGCATTACCTGGCACAGAACAACAACAACACACCTCCTCCTGTTAACTAAAGGTTGCACATCATGGTAGTGTTATCATTTATTTAGATGTGCCATGCAGTCCTACGTAACATGTGAACATTTAACCTTGTTCAATAAAATTAACACTAAAATTGTTTATTAAATTTTTTTGTTCAAGGGCTTTGGCTATTATATGTTTAGGGCCCCTGTTTGCTGTGTACCTATTAAAGCAGAAAGACATAGGAGGTGTATATCTAATATGCACACTATAAATATTTATTTATTGCAACTCACGTCACCACAATACTGAAAATTGTAGATATTGTGTAGGCATACTTTATGAAACTGCAAAAGATTTTCATCTTACCCCCAAAGTGTGAGAGTGCATAATCCTGTCAGTCTTCAACATTTGGCTCTGGTATCTCATCAGTGTTGTTCCTACAACATCATAATCAATCTGCCCATCACTGGAACTGACCAATCACATTTTTGTGATGCCATAGGGTTGCAAACCAGGGGAAAAAATGCACATGGGAGAAATTTTCAGTCAGGGTTTTCTGGCATAAAGCCAAGCCCCAAAGGCTTTTCAATCCATGGTAAACATTGTATAAAGAGGTTTTCTATTAGAAACCATGATCTTTTCCCAAACCCAACCAAACTGCAACTGAAAGCTGACAATAACAAGCGCACTAAGTCCAATAATAATAAGTGGTTTCACATGGGACACAAACCCCAGTCTCATTGGTTAAAGTCCTGTGTTTGATCCTTTCATCCACCACAGCCTCATCATTATGCAGGCTTTGTCTCACTACATTGCTTCAGTACAAAGCAAGCCGAGCTTTAGTATTCCTTCCCAAGGTGCAAAGCTGTGACGTCACAAGAACGTGATTAATCAGTTACAGTGATGGTCCTGGAGCAACATTAATATGATGCTGTGTGAACAACACCAACTTGGTGGTATCAGTGATTACTGGTAAAACAAAAAACATAGACCATAAAGAAACACATTCTAGCTATATGGCAAATGGCTCACAGCTATTTAAAAAAGGCTTTTACTTACACTGTTCAATGTATCTCTAACTCGTATGTCTTGTATGTCACACGTTTGTGTTAAGAAACAAAACCCTACAACTTTTCCTTGGATCAAGGAGGAACAAGTGATGGGAAGCTCTAAAGATTACATTTTGGACACAGTGCATTTTGAATCCACAACAAAAATCTCTTGCAATTATGCAAGTTGGAAGTCAAACAAGAAGAAGAATAGATTATTCAGTTCAATAAATAAATTATAATCACCCCATGGTGGCTTTTTCTTTTTCTTTGAACAGCCTCTGGAAAAAGTACAACTACAGTTCACTTTGCTACTGTGTCTGAGACATTAGCAAACCTCCTGCACTTGATAACTACTCTCTGTCACTATAAGTAAGTAAGTAAGTAAGTAAGTAAGTAAATAAATAAATATATATATATATATATATATATATATATATATATAAATATATATATATACAAGACAGGAATAAATATAAAGTGTAATAGTTAATGTCTGTATAAAACACTGAAACTTGAACTGCTCTCCAATCACACTCACTGAACAACTCTGCTGCTGAATTCTCTTACACCTTTAATTAAACTCTCATTTTCCATTGAAACCCAATGAAAAGATTCCAACAATTCAAGGTATTGATTTGAACAAAAAACACTTTTCTAACATCATGAAAATGGATCAAATAATCTTTGAGGCAAGTGTACTAAATTTTACTTAAGTATAAAAGCTTAAGCACAAGAGCCACTTGATAAAAAAAAGTATTGCTTTCTGTACTTTTATGATACAAATATAGTTTCTTATTATGTGGGGTAGTTTTTTTATAGCCTTTCAACGCATTACTGATTGACCATAGTGCTGCTTTCCCATATATCTCTTCATATCTAAGTTTTGTTTTGATTTTTAAAATTTTTTTATGCCTAAGAAATGCCTGTACTCACTCCTCAAGTGTCAAGTCAGATCAGCATACTGCGCTGCATATGATTGAAAGGCTCCAGCCTTAAAATCAAAACAACACTTGAAAGCTGGAAGCAGATATAAAGCACTGTGAAACAAAATACCAACACTCAAAAGCTGCAGGTACAGTAATGCTTGCTCTGCCTTTTGTTCTTTAAAACCTGTTATTAATATTTTTATGAAAGCCAAACCTCTTTTTTGTTGTTTACAAAAAGAGTTTTACAATGTGACATTATTCAAAGTCTTGTGTTTTTTTAGTTCGTTTTTTTTAAGTTGTTTTTATTTATTTTTTTATAATCTTTACTGAAGTGAAAACTGTTCACAAAGCCTTAAAAGCTGCCTGTTAATCACTGATGCAATTAAAGTTGACAGAACTGACAAAGTCCATCACAACTTAGAAGAGCTTGTGATGGACAAACTGATTGCTTTGCTAATGTTTTCTGAACTTCCTGCTGAACTGGTCTGATGGCTAGCTAACACAAGCTAAAATCTAAAGGTTTGCTCAGGTTATGTGAGCTGACCAGATTCCATATGTAGGCTATGTATAAAAACATATCTGCTTTATTTGCAGTGGAACAAAAATGAACAAGCAAGCACAATATTTTTAAGCTGTAAATATTTCAGAATCAGAGCAAAAAAAAAAAAAAAAATCAACAACTGACTCTAAAGATTGTATTGTACATCATAATTTGCAGACAAGCAGTGGACAAGCAGTTGGAAAACTCTTGTTTGTGCCCGTCAAATGTCTGAGTGAAACAAAAATGTGAATTGGAATGATGATATGGTAACAATAATAAACAAAATATATTTTGAAGAGACAAAAGACAACAAATTCTGAGCATTGCGCTCAAGTGTTACCTTTCTTTCAAAATTACAATATATAATTACAATTACAATTCTCTTCTTTTTCTTCTTTTTCTTTCAGCTGCTCCCTTTAGGGGTCACCACAGTGGATCATCTGCCTCCATCTCACCCTGTCCCTTCCATCCTCCTCTGTCACACCAACCCTCTGCATGTCCTTCACTACATCCATGAACCTTCTCTGTGGTCTTCCTCTTTTCCTCCTGCCTGGCAGCTCCATCTTCAACATCCTTTGTCCAGTATATCCACTATCCCTCCTCCACACATGTTCTCTTTCTAATCCTGTCCATTCTGGTCTCCAAATGAAAACCTTAGCATCTTCAAGTCTTCCACCTCCAGCTCGGCCTCCTGTCTTTTTGTCAGTGCCATCATCTCCAAACCATACATCACAGCAGGTCTCGCTCCCAACTTGTAAACCTTCTCTTTCACTCTTGCTGCTATCCCTCTGTCACAAATCCCCCCTGACACTCCTCTCCGCTCACTCCACCCTCCCTGCACTCTCTTCTTCACCTCTCCAGTGCACTTTGGATGGTATTTAAACTCATCCACCTTCACTACCTCTAGCCCTTGCAACTTCATCTTTCAACCTCCCTCTCATTCACATACACTCATTCACATGTATGCTGCCTTTCTTCCACTGACTTTCATTCCTCTTTTCTCCAGACCATACCTCCACCTCTCTATGCTCACTACAAAATGACACTATTCTGAAACCAAGTTAAAAACAATAACCTTTCCATACTCACGATCGCTGTCACACACTGTGTTGAATAGTTTTTGTAATAAGATCTTTTTTCCTTTTCAAAAGCTTTAAGTATGAGTCACAGCTACAAACAGAGGAGAAGTATAAGTGGGGCAAACACACACAGACGCTGCATAAAGATGCAGTGAAATCTGCAAAACTAAATTGACTAGACTTTTTTTTTTTTTTTTACTTCTGCTTCTTTTAATATACCTTTTGTTACAACAAAGAGGAAGAAGTGTAACACTATGTACACACAAACAGTCAGTTAAATGACTATGCAAAATGTGAAAGGAGTCATTTGACATGGGGAGACGTAAACACTCTAAAGTTCCCCTCAGCTGAACATAGTGTTTTTGCCTCTTTCAGCTCGCTGTTTTGGTTGTAGCAAAACAAAAAACAGTGAGCTCAGTTTTTTTCTCTGGAAAACATCTAATAAACTCAGTGTATGCTCCCCTGTCCAGCACCAAACCAGACAAAGTCAGACAATGGCAAAAAAAAAAAAAAAACTAGGAGCATGAATGCTGAATTTATGTCATGGGGTGGTCAGAAAGTGGACTCCAAATAAATACTAAGATAGTTCTAGAATATCTGGTGGCATGGCATATGTTTAACAGTCTTTGGGCTAGTAGCCAAAGCTTTGTTGCACCAGGAAGCAGCAGGGTAATAACAGCTTGCCTTTGACATGTGTAAGCCTAAGTGTATTTTTACACCTCAGGTTTATTTTGTGCATATTACACAAGTAACTACACTGAGTAGGTTCTGCTAATGTGGCTCAAGCTACACATTCTATGCACACACAGTGTGAGAAACACAAGCACTCACACTGCAGCAAACCCTACCACATACAGAGTCAGCTATTGTAATTACTGTAATTATCTCAATACAAGTTCACATTCATTTATAGGTCACTGGAACTAAAAATACATGACAAATCCAAGAAAGAGACAGAATATATCTCCATTCATAAACAAATCCTATTATAAGTCTGGTGTGTAATACAGTTTCTGGTTGCAGTTCAGTACAGTCGGACTTTGAGTCTTCTCAGCACTGAAGCATCCACAGGAGCTGCGTGGCTCGCTGCTGCTGGCAGCCTCGAGCAGACAAACAGAAAGAAGAGAGAGAAACAGAAATAGAGGGAGGGATGAAAGGAGAAAAAAAGCATGAAGGATAAACAAAAACAAACACAGACATCAAGAGTCATTGAAGCAATGTGTGAGAGCCACGTGAGGCAGTCCACCCTATGGAGAAAACAGCAGCTGGTGTGTACACTAACAGCCCTACAGGGGCTGTGGCCTCCACAGCCTCAACTATGGAAAAGCAGAAAGGAGAGATGGGAGGAGGGCTGGGTGATGGAGGGGGATGCTAGGGGCTAAATGGGGTGAGCAGTTAAGCCTTGTTGGTTACAGTATTGGCAGCAAACGCAATGATAGAAATGGGAGGGGGCATGAGGGGTTCTACAGTCCATCTTAAAAGGGAAATATATGGGGAGTGATGGGTTTTTAAAGGATAAAACAATTAGTTTGAGATTGAATTACCACTGGGTTTTCTACAGTATAACTTTAAAACAAAATGAACTCCATGTTGTTACGAGTTTGACTGTATTTTGATAGTTATAGCCGCCATTTTAACAGCAATAAAAGCATTCTACTCACCAAGGTAATTGCTATCGTTTTGGTATGTAATGAGTGTTGAAAAGAAGGTTAAGATTTTAAAATAATTTCAATGTTAGCCATAGTTTGATGACCAAAACCTAAAAATGTTTTTGAAAACAAAACATATTCATAACAATTTTGCATCTGGAACCAGAGAATGTTTGGTCTTTGGTCAAATTTAGATGCAACAACTCAAGAACTGACACAAGAAAAAGATTTTAGATGAAAATGCTGTGACACTTGTCTGCTTTGTTAAAATTATACCTCACTGCCCACTTGAGTCCCCTGTCTTATTCCACATGTCTGGATGGGATTCTTCTACTGTCTTAGATTCGTATTCTGACTAAGAGGCAAAATCACTAACACTGCAGGTAGACAATACACTCCATGACAGCAGTAAGTGAAAAGCGGGTCCTAAAAGTTCATCCACAAAGCTTCTAATAAACCACCACTTCATAAAATCTGGTCTACTTTCGCTATTTCTTTCTTAGATCTTTTTATGAATAAAGACAAAATAAAACCTTTAACCAGAATCAAACAGTAAACATATAAAACACGCAGTTTGATCAAAATTTCTGAATATTTCAAATCACCTACAAGAGCATTGTGTATGAGTGTGTTTGCGGGCTTCTAGCACCCCTCCCTGCTCTCGTCCACCATCGTCCTTTATCTTCTTTATCTCTCTGTATTTCCCTCTCTCTCTCCATTTCAATATTGAAGAGAGTTTTATTAAGGGCTAGACTCGGATGTGCTGAGGCGCTCTCAGTAATTTTCCTACAAAGTGCTTTAATCCATCACACGGCCAACATGTGGCCTTTGCAGCCATACATCATCTAAGCCCACAGAGAGAGAGAGAGAGAGAGAGACAGAAAGAGAGAGGAAGTGGTAGCATAATTTCTGCCCCCTCCTTCTTCAACATCTTCCTCCTCCTCCTTCTTCTTCTTCTTCGTCTTCTTCTTCTTCTTCTTCTCGGCGCTCATCTCCCACCAGAGTTTCCCAGCTGGGAGGGAAAGCACATCTTCTCCACATATTCCTCAGACAAGTCCTCTCTCCATTTACAAATGAGAGTGAGGTATGTGCGAAGATGGAGTGAGGGGAGGGGTCGGGCGGTAAGCAAGGGGAGAGAGAGAAAATGAAAGAGACGGAGATAGGCGTGAGTGAATGAGTGAGTGAATGAGTGTGTGAGACTGAGAGAGAGAAAGAGAGAGATAAGGAAAATGGAGAAAAGCTTACTGGAATGAATGAAATTGGGGGACAAAAGCGGGTGATAGGAAGTCAGTGTGTGTGTGTGTGTGTATGAACAAGGTGTGCGCACTGTACTTGGATGAGGAAATAGAAATAGGCGGAGAAGGAGTGGAGATGAGGGAGAAAAAAAAATGCTGCATTTCCCAGCATGCAGCTGGTGCAGAGTTGCCCTCTGTGTTGCCCCCGGCCAACACCTGCTTCCATTTCACTTCCTCCGCCCTCCTTGCACTGAGGAGCAGCAATGAACTCCGGGCCCCCTGACTAATGGAATGGGCCCTCGCTCACAACCATTAGAGGATTGGTGTCCCTTTCAGTGCCCCTGGGTGCCCTATGGTACAGAAAAGGGAGAGGAAGGGGCGAGGGAGAAGATGGTGGCAGGTCGGCCTTCTTCCTTTTGCCCAACACACACACACCTGGTCATAATATAACAGCCTAGAGTAATCCAGCCAGAGTAAGGCTTGACATAGCTTAGCATCTGACTGAGGCTATTTCTGAGAGGATATTAGAAAATTCTGAATTGGGTGCAGCACTGCGAGGTTTCAGAGAGGGAGCTCTCTGAATGTGTACGACAGCGGCCCCGGCTGATCGTGAAGCGTTTGTGTGATTTCATTTAGCCGGTAAATCCAGTGCTCTACCTCAATTACATCTGCTTTACTCAGATGGAAAACACACCTCGAGTGTACAGAGGCAGAGAAGGGAGGAGAGAGGAGGGGAGGGTGGAAGCAGGGAGCGGATTGGGGATTGAATCTCTCGATGAGCTGATAGCACGTCCGAAGACAGCGAGCCAAGCTGTGCAGCAGAAATGTTATGCTAATGGTATGGTAATGATATGGTAATCTGCCGGCAGTATTCCACCTCACTGGAGAGAAGGGGAATCTGGGAGGCCTTTTACCATTGGTTGGAGACCGGGGACTTCCTGAAGTCAGAGTTCAAGACAAAAAACCCTTCCATGCACACACACACATGCCACACTAACATGGCTATACAGGCTCTTAATTGTTGAAGCAGTGATCTCAGCTAAAATAAAAGCAATGCAAAACATAGAGCTAATCTGGCTTTAATCGGATTTGCAAACTCTTAAGTAAGCAAGAAATAATACCTGTAAACAATGGAGTATCATGAAAACTAGGTTGGCTGTATTGTGAGTAAGCCTGTGAGCTTTATCAGTGTGTAATATCAAGTCGCTGTGATGTTGTTTAGCGTCGACACAGAGCGAAACAGAAAATCATCTATTTTAGATCATGATCAGGGTCTTTTTTTTTCTTTGTCTTTGTGTGTGTGTGTGTGTGTGTGTGTGTGTGTGTGTACTTGTTTAGAGATCTTTGTGAGGGCAAAAATTCGCATAAAACTATAATTGTGAGGACCAACCGTGATTTTTGGGGACAAAACGCTGGTTTTAGGGTTAGGGTTACAACTACGTTATGGTTAGGTTTAAGGTAAGGGTTAGGGTTAGGCATTCATTTTTTGATGGTTAGGGTAAGGGGCTAGGGAAAGCATTATGTCAATGGAGTTCCCCACTAAGATGTCAAAACGAGTGTGTGTGTGTGTGTGTTTGTGTGTGTAACGCTGCACCTGTGATGGCTGCCATTACCTGTCTACACAGAACAGCTCTTTCTCTCTGGCTTGTAATGACTGTGTAACACTACCACAGCCTTGGCTGGAGAAGAGACTCACCATTGTGTGACAGGAGTCTTTGAATCAACATCATTTATTATATTTTGCTACATTTCACTGCATCTCATCTAATTGAGAATGAGCTGATTTGCCATTTAATTTCAAGGACTGTTGACAAACTATTGCCCATCTTTAAAGATTTCTAAACATATAAGACATTATATAACTTTGAATGGATCAACTCTATCACTTTGACACATTTAAGAATCGTTACAAAAGTGACAGGAAATGCTTCAGTATGTCAGCTAAAAAAAAAAAAAAAAAAAAGGGA